>DVQH01001914.1:0-11214 GCA_018231625.1 Papilio phestus | reverse complement strand
CTATTGATTTACAAATCAAGTCAAACCATTACCCAAAAAGTTATTACAACTTATCCAAGTTAACCCCTGGTGTATCTACGGCCGCAGGCCAGTCTTAGCAGCTTGATTATGTTATTTTTTACATAAATTTATTCAAATACGCCGGGCTGTGAAAGCTAGTATTTAAATATTTTTAGTGTGACATGTTTAGTGTGAGATGTCGTTACACATTTTTTTACATTGCTGACTGTGTGTTTTTTTTGTCAGAGTGAATCAAAACTTATTTATTCATCTCAATCATTATTATGTTGTTTTATGCTAAGCTATTAGCAAATATCAGTGTATATCAAGATATCTAGATGCATATCTAGGAACCTAGCCTCTTCCTTGCCCTTTTTGCAAGATTTTTTAAATAAAAATTTTACTTTAATATAAACACTAAATGTTTAGATTAACCCTTTCGATCCCAAAGATTATCAGTAAAAGATAAGCCTTATATTGCTAATTGAATGAGTGAGACACATACGTCCCGTTAGCGCCTTTGGGAGCGAAAGGGTTAAGTCATTTTAAGTTTTACAAACAATCACAAAAATATAAGCATTTCAAGAGTTGTCTACTGTCTTTAAAGAATTAATACTGTCCTGTCAAGCTCTCTGTGTATGCTATACACACCTTTGTCTCTAATTCTTCGTTACGAACTACCTTGAACGATGTTTAGTTCTTCCAGTCTCTTTGTTTATTCGTTCTTGTGTGTTTATATTTTTTTGTAATTTTAAAATAAAATTACTTGATATCATGGCAATTACAATAATATTTTTTTAATAGTCACAGATTTGAAGACATCGAATCAAATGTTTGGATTTTTCTCTGATAAAAACAAATTTTTGTCAACAAAGGTCAAGTTTTTTATTATCCAGGTTTGTAGTAATGTCAATATCTTACAATATAATGTTGTTTATTATTTGTACAATTGATTAGGACTGTTGTAATGAAGAAAAGAATTTGTTCGAAGAAGACAACCAAATACCAAAACCTGATTTAACTCAAGTGTCCAATGCTATTCTGTGTTATAATACAAAGTATTGTAAGTATAACAATTATTTTAAAATTAAATATTAATTGACAGAATTTTTTTAAAGGCAAAGCAAAAAATGATTTGCACAAACCATCATTAATGTTTATTCCAAAATTGTGTTCAAGATTACAAACTAATTTTTCGTGTGATCTAAGAACCAACTTAAGAGAATTTGCAAGCGACTCAACTTTACGCGAAGATCTTTGTCCAATAATAGTTTCAACATTGGAATTTTCTTTTAATTTATCGCCAAACCATTTTTAATTTACTTATAATTATCCCCTCAAACTTGGGTGTTGTTTCAAAAACAACGCGACGCTTGTTTCCTACCTTTGGCAGTACAAAGTGGCTTTTTGAGATGCTGCCAGAGGTAAAGCGTGCGTCTGTTCTATGGCGATTTATAATGGAGGTTTTTTGAGCAAGCGAATTGTTGAGCGTTGTCTGTACAAATACAAAAAATCTCTACGGATTGGCTCTGCGATTATTTAGAGTGTATACCTTCAGTACAGTATCTTCTAATGTATCACCTGGATCGCTTCCCTAATATTGGTTGCCGCAGTGATCAACATAGAGAACGAGTTCACCAAGAACTCAATAATCTCGAAAGCGATTTGGTGAATGGCACATTATTGGAATGCTATCAGATTACATTTGGCAAATTTGCAAGTCGGATAAGGTTGAAAAACCTCAAGTTGACTCGATTCTGGTCAATTTTGGTATTGTTAATTTAATTAATTCAACTGACCTTAATTTATCACATTTTTAAAATTTCAGATTTGGTTATGCATGATCACAATTATGGTCAAAAAGAGTCGGAATCGAAAAAACGACGCACTTGCTGAACTAACTCAAAATTTATAATCAAATACTTTTCCACTAATTATTATAAATATTTTTCATGTATTTATTTTGATTTGTTGTAATTCTGTAATGTAATTATTAGCATTTAAATCCAATTGGTGCAAATTGATGAAAATTGCCACTTCAGCAGTAACGTCATAGACAGACCAGAGCGAGCACAAAGACAATCATTTGGAGTGGCTTGTTTACATTTTTTGGCTCATTATAACTCTGTAGTTTCTTATCTGACAATAAACCTTCCTAAATTCTGAATTGGTATCAGATTTAAGCTGTCGATTTAAATCATAAAATTGGTCAACGATTGGTTTGACACGAGCCCCACTTATGCAAGCATACCCACCCATAGACTTTCATTACCGCCTTATCGGTTGACCAAAAAGTTTTATTATTATATTCAAGTTTAAGGTACCAGGTAAGCAGAGCAAACAATATAAATTTCCAGGTAAACCACGTTTTGAGGTGTTCTAAACTTTGCTAACAGGTATCGCTTTTATTTTTTATGTAAACTAATTTATGTGCGTCTAGCACTTGACATACCACACAACTTACCTTTGATGGTAAAGCATACTCAAAGGTAGCGCGATCTATCTATCTATACATATGAAAATAGTACGGTGATACTGCAACGAAAAAGTGTAAACATGCGCAGTATGCATTGTATGCTGAGCTGTTCACTGAGGAGAAAACCTGCTAGAAAGATGATAAATTATAAATGATATTAAATGAATATAAATGATAAATCATTGATAATTTTTTACTGCCACTCTCTCACACCTTTATTTTTACAAATCAAGTCAAACCAATGCCAAAAACTTGTGAAAACTACCATGTTAATCTCTGATTCTCAAAACGGTGAAATAAAGACTACTTTTACTACCACAACCACTTTTTCTATCACAACAACTTTACTACCACAACCACGTTTACTACTACAACCACAACCACTACTACAACCAGCGTTGTTTACACACGGCGGTGAGGTGGACGGAGTCGCATTGGGGCCCACGCTGGCTGTTAGTGCCATATGGTACTTTCACAAAAGGCGTATTACTGTAATTCTCTATGAGTTTTCTCTGCACGGCGCGTCGTCGATTAGTGTCAAACAGAAAAAAATAGAAAAAAATGCGCCAGCGTGTGGCTGACTACAACCACTACCACAACCACAACAACCAACATTTACCAGATGAAATTAGTTTGTATAACTTTATGTAATGAGGATTCTTTCTACCTCGGAGACGATTTTATTACAGTTATTATATTATGACTATCTATTCATATCTATTGTATTAACAGATGCTAATGTCATCTATTGTTTCCCTCTAGACAATTTAATTGTAACACATCTTTTTGGTCTGTTTCGTTAAAGGCTAAAAACCAATCCTTCTCAAGATGTCAAGCAATTTGCCATGCGAACTTGAGAATTACTTAGTAGAAATACCAAAAAAAGAAAAATTCAAAAAAATTTCCGAAATACAACAAGGAATTGCTGTTATAATCAACATTAAAGAATACGATAACAATAACGACTATCCAAATCGACAAGGCAGCCAGTTTGACGTTTCGGATTTTTCAGAAACATTTCAAAATTTGGAGTTTAACGTGTACAAAGTGAAACAAACCGATAATAAATTTTTAAATAAATTCTTCTGGGAGCGTAAGTAAAAACTATATCAGACTTTCATAGAAAAGTGGCCTCAGAGTAAAAACTAGAAACTGATTTTGTAGTTGAATAGGACAGGGTTTATAGAAAAAATGATAAAACAAGCTAGTGTAACATAATATGGCATATGCAATTGGTATTTAAGTTTATATTTTGAGGCTACTTTTCCATGGAAATTTGGTTAAGTTTTTATATTTGAAAAATTAAATTCAAATTTATTTTTTAATAGTAGAGAAAATTAATTTTGAATCCTATCGAATGGTTGTTCTATGTGTAATGGGACACGGCAATATATCTTGTAAGTATTGGGTATTCCGATAAGTTTTTAAAGACTTGTATATACTTTTAACTTCCGAAACACCAAATTAGGTCTCTCAAAACCGATTTAATTTTTTTTGTATAATTTAGCTATTACAACCACTGATGGATTTCGTCTTGATCGCAAAAATTTGTGGCATTTTTTTGATCAAAATCGTTCATTGAAAAATATACCAGTTGTAATTTTTGTTCATGTATGTATCCTATTTTTAAATAACCAATGTTTTTAATATCTAAATTAATTAATTAATTGTAAATTTTACAGGCATGTTTTGATGAGGAAAACGAGATTGAAGAAAATTCTAACAGCAACAAAATAAAAGAAAAGTAATTTTTTTCTCTCTCTCCCTCTGTTTTGAATATGCTTCGGACTTGTTATCTTAATTTGTAGAATGCCATTGTTGTCTTAAGGCTTAAAAGTTAGCATTTATCTTAAAGATTTAAATCATAGTCATGAGTTTTCTCTCAATGGTATAGCCTCCTTTTTTTGCAAACGGTGCTTTAAGGCTGGCTTTCTTGTAAAAAATGTCTAATTGTTTAATATTTATTATAAAGCGGTAAAGACTACGGCGCCAGCAATGAGAAGTCTCAGCCGCAAAAATCTTCAAAATACCTAGAAGCCAAGAAAAATGATTTAGTTATGATTTGTAGTACGTCTCCAGGTTTTAAATCTACAATTAATCCCACTTCCGGCAGTCCGTTTTTCCAAAACATAAAAAAAGTTTTATTAAATAATGCAGCTGAAGATTCTGTAGAAGTATGTTTTCGTAAAATTAAAAAACTTACTTCAAATTCTCAAGAATTTCAAAGTAAAAATCGTTCAGAATTACCTATTAAATTTGGATTTCTTGAAAAAATATATTTTGCTCCTAAGGTAAGAAATGTTGGCAATTTTTTGCTTAATTTTAAAAAAATATTTTTAGATTGATAAATGTCAAGTTTTAATTTTAAAACCTGTCACAAAATATGGTGAAAAATCTCTTGAAAAAATAACGGATACGTTGAATTTATTTAAATGCAACATTGAGGTTTTGGCGTTTGAAGAAATAATACAACGCTTGAATGGTGTGTTTATTTGTATATTGTTTTTTTAATTATATCTTTTGACTCAAAACAGATACAAAAATTTACATTTACAATAATTTGATATTATCGATACTGGGTAAGAAATTTAAACATATGGTTTTAATTTAATTTATATAAATTGTATATTTATTTTAAAGATCTCGGAGCTCATTTCTTTGATGAAATCAAGAATCTAACACAAGAAATTTTAAAACTTTATCTAACAAAATCCTTGCAAAAATTGTTTATATTGGACGGATTACTAGAAGAGGTTAGTTGAAATGCAACTTGAATACAGTTTATCCTCAAACTTACACGTTGTTTCAAAGCCAAAGTAAAAGGCATTATTCGAATTCGATTACGGCTTTCTATTTTGCCTTTTCAACAACACGTAATTTTGAGGGTTTACTGTATATGTTATGGTCATTTCCAAAATGACTGTAACACATACATGTTTTAGCAAAAAGAAATTAACTAACAATGCAAAATAACTTTTTTTCAGAAAAATAACTTGAATTTATTTAATGAAATTCCTGAAAGTAGAGTCATTACGGGCGAAGTTTGGAATGAAGACGCATATAACTCAATTAACACTAATAGTTCCGATTCTGCTATAAGTACAAATTTTATTAAGGATCTTTGTAACTGTCTAAACAAAACTCAACTAAATGACGACAGCAATAAAAAGTAAATTCAAGGTTTAGCGATGTAAGTTTGAAGCATTTTGGGTTCGATTCCCAGGTAACGCTCAATTTGTAACGTATTTAAAAATATCAAGCCCTAATTCCTGTAAAAAGCGATCAATTTTAAACGTATAAAATCAATTCATCCATACATACATTACTATCTTATATCGACGTCAATGACAATTGTTGCTAATAATAGTTTCTTTCTAAATTACAGGAAATGGGATTACAGTACGCAGAAAGGGAACTCGTTAGTTGCAATAGTGACTCGAATGATGCTTCTGAAACATCTTCAAAGAATGGTTCAAGTCATACACGCACCGGCCGACATCAAGATTCGACTTTAGATGATTCAAAATCACGTAAACAGAGCCGAAAGATACCCAGACCAATTCCACAGCTTATACCTCTCAATTCATCAACCCCAAATCAAAATAAAACCTCATCAGGTGAACCGCCGGTGAAGAAATTTAAAGAGTCACTATCAAGTGATTCACCAGATTCCAGTAACTCAAATAGATTAGACTGTCTACCGCCCGATGTTACGTTTACACCGGTCGTTACCAGTGCTCCAGTTAAGGAAACAACAACGCGAAAGAAACATGAATCGTTCTTCGATAAATTAAAAGAAAGATTGCTGACAGAGACAGGAGAAGAAGGATCTCTAAGATGTAAGAACTGTGGATTCGAAAGCAAATGTTTATCGGAACATTCGGTGCATGAAAAAACATGCTCGACTCAAACTAGCAGAGCACCCGCCAATACTTTGATGGCGAGTTTAAGTTCAACGAGATGTCAAAATTGCAGACACAGATGCAAATCTAGTGCAGATCTTTACGTGCACATGAAAACTTGCAAGAAAAATGAAGAAGAAACAAAAGAAATTCCAACACAAGCACAAGACAGCAGTGAAGCTGTGTGCTCGAATTCAGAGAAAGAAGTAGAGCCTCATCCTATGGAGAATGTTGTGTTCGTGTGGAATAATATCAATACGGAGACCAATAAATTCGACACACCGCTCGATATTAGCATCAATGATGATTCCACACTTCCTGAACCGCCTCAAAGTTTTGACTCTGAAAACGTTGATGAAAATGAAGGTATGAATCTATCTCCGAGCCAAGCTGTGGGAAAAAAGGTATTCAAATGCCCACACTGTATGTTTTGGGCTTCGACAGCGTCCCGGTTTCACGTACATATTGTAGGACATTTAAATAAGAAACCGTTCGAATGCTCTCAGTGCAAATACAAATCTAATTGGAGATGGGATATAACAAAACATATCAAATTGAGGTCTGCCAGGGATCCTAACCACACAGATGCAAAAGTGTTAATGACAGATGAGACAGGGAGAAGGAATTACAGTAAATACAACAAATTTTTAGCAATGCCGATACTTAATGAAAATGGAGAGAATGAATTTCATTATATTGAACAGAATACAAATGTCGACGCGTCTTTAGACGTCGACGAAAGTTACAACGATGCAAACGAACTTACAAACACGTCAACAGATATGCAGCCTCTTGATTTACAAACTCAACATGGCGACTACAAATACAGCTTGGACAATAGGAGTGAAGACACGAAGAGGCCTAAAAAAACTTTATGGAAATGTAAAAAATGCAATTACAGGTGAGCTGGTTAACGTCTATGCTGTGTCTTATGTTTCTTTTGTATGAAAAATCTGTATTGAAATCGTAATTAACATTTTAGAGACTCATCGAAAGAAGCTCTTTTGGAACATGTTCGAGAACATTCGAAGGCAACTTCTTACGGTTTAGACGACGCAAAATCTCAGCAGAGCGCTAGCGGAGCGACCAAGAAGCCAGACAATACAACTGACCCCGCAGACTTGGCGTACCGCTGCGGTCATTGCAATCAGCTGTCTAATTGGAAACATGTTATTCAGGTACGAATTAAATCACATTATTTTCAATGAACAAAATGTGTGTTCCTTGTTACGCAATGTATCAATAGTAATATGTATTAAAATTTACATTTAAATTATTCTGGAATTTATCATTTCGCTTTAAAATATTATTAGAAACACACATAAATTGACAGATGCCTTTTTAATTTTTGCAGAGGCACTGCAGACTTAAACATGATGGGGTTATAAAAGTTGTTACTACAGTGAAGCCGAAAGTGGAAGGGTCGGCCTTGTCAAACGAGTCTGTGCCGGATTCCTGTACCAAGTGTCCTTTTAAATGTAACGATAAGACGACGTTGATCATACACATGCAACAACACCAGCCTTCGCCGCAGTCGATATTCAAGTGCTATTTCTGTCCTTTCTTTGTGAAGGACGAACAAGAACTGGTGCAACATTTAGTTCTCCACGGCATCACTGACCCCGAAGATTACATCGCGAAGGCAATGGGTTGCAAATCACCGATGAACGAACCTCAAAGTACACATACATTGTCGACTAAGCGACACAAATGCACCGAATGTCCGTACGAGACCAACAGCAAATCTCAGTACATGTATCACGAGCAATTCCACCGACTGCCCGCAGACACTCCATACAAATGTCCCGAATGCAACTACAGCGTCTCCAAACGTCACCTTCTCCATCAACATATGAGGGTTCACGGTATCATATCGAAAAAAAGTGAATTTGAAACAGATCTTGAAGCTTCCACTTCGATTTCATATAAGACTGAAAGTAAATCTGACCCCAATCTCGATGAAATTCCGTACGTTTGGGTCTCTGCGAAGAATGAATTCCACAAAATGTATAAATGTCGATATTGCTCCTACGTTAATACCCAAAAATGTAAAATACCGAATCATGAAAAAATCCATTGCGTCGCAAACACACACAATGAAGTATTGGTGTACAAATGTTTAGATTGTAAATTTACTTGTGATAGTTCCGGAAGATTAGCGGATCACTCCAAGACTCACGGCGAAATATATGGCCGCATCTATTGTCCCGTTGACACCGATGTCCCTGATGAAGATCAGATAGCGAAACTGCGTAAGGTAATCGAAGAAGAAAAAATGAATGCAGCCGATGAATTCGTCAAAGAGGAATGTTTGACTCCCGAAAGCAAGGTAATAAAAACTTTACATTTTTGTCAAAAATGTCCATCGCGATTCTTCACAGACACTGAATTAAAAGTTCACGACAAATTCCACGATCTCTCATTTCCACACAAATGTAGGAGTTGTGAATTTTCTACACTTCACGACATTGAATTAGCTGCGCATGTTTTTGTTCACTCCGATGAGTATCACACCAAAACTAAAATGCTTAAGTTCATTCATAATACGGACCCGGCGCACCCTGAACCTCGCCTGGAGCTAATACACTGCGCTGCGACCTCCGAAATAAACTGGGTGGTCAACCTTCCCAGTAAAAATTATGATGACATGGACATTTCGCCTAAGAAGTCCCACGAAGGGAAGCATGTCCCAAAACAGTATCTATGCAAAGAATGTCCTGCAAAATTCTTTAAAACTTCAGCGCTGAACTATCATATGAGTTTACATGGTGGCGACGGAGAAAATAAATGTAAAAAGTGCAGCTACGCCGTCAAGAATATTGGCAATTTAGCCAAACACGAGTTGTTACATGAAACAGACGCTAAGTCAACCTGTGATTATGAATCCGGCGAAGATATGGACTACAAAAATATCCCACTGTCAGGTACTGATCTATTTCAAAGAAAGACTGAAGCTCAAAAAAGAGTTTTAAATGATAAAGATAAACTCGTCAAACCTAATGACCATTTCCCACCTGTACTTCAAGCAGACCCTCAATTTGGGTATCTGATGCATGGTAATCCAGAGTTTATATACCCGACATATTTAAAAAATGGACGACAAAAAGAGAAGCGATACAAGTGCCATAAATGTCCATCCGCGTTTGAGAAGAGAGAACAGTATAAAATTCATTTATCATTACACGGCTCTAAGCAACGATACAAGTGTGAACTCTGCGACTATTCAGTTAAGTATTACGCTAATTATGTTCAACATATGAGGAAACATCAGAAGAACGATGAAGCTGTGGCAGAAAGAAGAAAAGGTAGCGATGGATTCCTTGAATCAGAGGAACCTTCCGGAAACAAAAAAGATGATAGCACAGATAACATTAAATTGGCGATCAAAACTATGCCTAAAGGTGTGCCAAAAAGCGATTTCCAACAATTTTCGATAAGTGATCAACAAACACTTAGGCTATTACAACGTAGATGCGCTCTAAATAATTCTGTAAATGATACAAATAAAACGGATGCGACGCCGACCAAGGATCGAAAATTACATCCATGTTTCTTATGTCCATATACAAACCAGCGTCAGGATGCTTTGGGTAACCATTTCAGAAGGCATGATAAAAATGACAACTATAGTAATGGCAACCATAAATGTTCATTTTGTGACTTGGCCGTTGTGCAATCACATTTCTTACGGGACCATTTGAAAACTCATTTCAACTATCAGAAAAATCTCACGGCCGAATGTTATGTCGCCAATGAAGATGTAAGGTTTACAATAACAAAATTAGATGATGAAGAAAGTGTCATTGATCTCAAATTAGATATACAAAGAAAAGTAGATATATGTAATGATGAAAAAGTATTTGTAAAAATTAAAACAGGTGAATTATTGGTAGGATGAAATTAGTTTAAAGAAAGTGCAGCATTTAGGATACAAGTTAGGTGTAAGACGAATATTGTGTGGGACAAAATAGATTCTTGTGAGCCAAAAAAAACTTGTTGACATTCACCAAAGTGTAGCTTGCCATATTAGATAATAGAAATTCTGGATATGACATTGAAAACTTTATCATTGATCAATTTACGACATAGCCAATGTGCCTGCTGTCAACTGTGTATAGTCAAACAAGGATTTCTGGCCCGGTGAGAGGCGCTGCTATCAGTTCTGTCAGAAAATATATTAAATCATAATTTAGTTTCACTTATACCTACTGGGTCGGAAAACTTGTCAGTCTATAACTCTCAGTGACTACAAATTACATATACATCAATACTTATATTCATGTATTTGTAAGATGTTAAAGACCTATGAGATTTTAGCATGGATTTTTTTTAACAATTAGAAATGTTTGTAGCTTTGTGATATGTATTTATATGTTCTTATTGTTCATATGTAATTATTTATAGAATTGTTCTGTGGTGATATAATAGTTTATCATTTAGTCTGATACACCAAATTTAACAGTGGATAAAATAAAATTGTAGTAATTACTATAATTTTATTTCTGTCCTAGAACTCTTTATATAATTATTCTGAAGATATAATTGAGGTTATGTGGACAATATTGTCTAAAGCACCCGGAATGTTGAATTTGTCTCATCAAAATGTAGACAATAATCCTGATAAAGAATTTAATGCAAATAAACAATTTTGATATTTTGAGTATGAAAATAGGAGATTTATACCTAAACTATATGTCCAGAAACTTAAAATTTTATTATAAAACCATAGTTTGTAAGAATTTGGTAAAAATTATGTGTTTATGATATACATATATCTATGTTTATTCCTGTCCTAAAGGACTCATTCCTGTTATTGTAAATAAGTGAATTAATAGA
>DVQH01001913.1:0-11215 GCA_018231625.1 Papilio phestus | reverse complement strand
TCTGCGACAAGTTCCTGTAATAGTATCCCCACAACGTCACTTTATATTTTTAATTAAACTACGAATTTGTGTTGACAAAAGAATGCTCATTTTTCCTCGAAAAGCATGAATATTTGAATATGCAATTTAAAAAACTGGATCCTCGTGTTCTGGGAAGCTGTATGGCCGTCAGCCAAGAACTTTGTCAGGACTTAATGCGGTGTGAAGTTTTACTGAGCTAAACGAACTAGACGTAACAGCCGATGATGGAATCAATTGCCAAAAACTTGTGAGCATACTTTGCCAATTAATTATAATTATAACTATGATTTACAAGAAATAAAAAAAAATTGTTCCATATTCTTAAAAAAGTGTAAAGTGTTCTATTGTTAACTAATGAATTAAATTGTTACAATTTACTAATTTTATATATATTATATGGTTCATAAACTAATATTTGGATTGTTCAAACTTTAGTGAGATATTATTAATTAAAGACTGCTCGATCACGTTTGATCTTATTTGACTCTCAGTGAACGCGACGCGACCGCGAAAAAGAAAACTAATACTTGCCCTGAAGATGGACCCCCGATAGGTCTGAAACTAGTCGGTGTCGTCACTGGAAAATCAAACGTGATTTGAGCCATCTTTAATTCGTTTAATGTTTAGATAAACAAAGTGTTATTTAGCGAGAATAATCTACCAGACTACGCTACACTGAACAATACAAAAATTATAAATTTAACGATAGACTTTAACGTCTATTAAGATACAAGTTATTTTAACCGTCAATTTATGTCTAAATCATACCCAACAGGTATAAACTAGAAAGCCAATATAAATATGAGTAGCGATTTCTATTCAATAAAGCGGTGTACGATCTTCTGCGATTTTAATAAAAGAAAACAATAGAGCGCGTTGAGTTGATACGTAACAAGGTTTGTTGCGATATTACCTCCGCGGTGCACACAATACCCGCATGAATAAAGGAACTATCTCACACAGCGCCTTTACCATTTTCTACACATATACGATTTACAGCCCTCGTAAAATGATTCTCAAAGATCTTATTGTATATTTTACTACCGCAATAAGTCGACACTAAAGCAGAACTTATCGAACACGAAGTATCCTTTTCTCTATTTTGATTCATACTGTTAGTAAGCTGCAAAGTTATATTTTTCTACTCATGTTGGCAAGTTATACTTGCGATGAATGTAGCTGTAAAGGCAAAAAGGTAAATTTGTATAGTACTGTATCATTGATATAAATTTTTACCATTCAACTTTAAGTAATTTCGATTAAATAAAGAAGAAATTTGATCCAAGTTACATTTTAAAGTCAACAATGGCCAATTTAAAATGTCTCGTGTATTATTTATAGATAAAGATTCCAATTAAAAAAGTATTCGAGCTTTGACAGTAGATTGTGGTATGTTAATCCTCTGTAGTCAGAGGCAGGTCAGACAGTAGTACTGCGAGCGACGGACATCCCGTACAGCCAGCCCGCAAAGCCATTTAAATTGACATAGCTCCAGCCATCACCTTAACCGCACATTCAATTCACGAGACGAGATTAGAAAAGATTCAAACTGATAGAAAAGCAACTTTATTACTGTTGTACCTGTAATGGTCTCCTTTAATCTCTTATCTAAGAGTGAAACTTTATTACGTAGCTTTTTATTAAAAGTTTTAAATTACAAATATAGTCTCAGATTGAAAAACTTTAATACATGCAATAGACTGGAATTGTAAAGATTTTCAAATTCCAACTGAACAGGGTTATTCTCATAATTTAAATAAAATCATTAATTCCTAATCCTCATAGATAAAATACAGTAAAAATTAATCAAATGATAGAAATGTGACAGTTAATGTAGTAAAGTGGGAAACCATTTGGAACATTCCCGTCTTATTTATTTAAAAAAAAGCGTCTTATTTCAACTCTAATATAGTCACCAAGAGAAATGAATACTATAATAAAACATTTAAAATGGTACGCTTAAGCCAAATTGCTACGAATGCAGCAAAATAACAAACTGCAAAGCAACAAAGAACTCTGGCAAGGGAGTTACTTTCCCATAAAATCTTTTAGACGGCAGAAAAGATAAACTGCAAGTTCGAGGCACCGGTTACATTGTCGTTTGTTTTGCGAAGCTGATATACAATTTAACACGACAATCTATACTTCTATACTAATATAGTAAAGCGTGAACACACTATTTTGTGGTGTAAGATTCAGCAATCACAGCTTATCTCTGAATAATTCTTTCTGTAATTAAAAGCCCTATACTTACAACACGCTTTTGGACATACATTTTTACACTAGTAAACTTAGGGGGGTAAATAAATTTGAAAAAAGCCTTCATGTGGGAAAGGGATCATAATCTACAAGCTGTCAACATTAAGGAAGCAATTTGACAAATGTAAACAATAAAATATTTTTTTCACGCAGATGAAGCCGCCCAGGAACGGCTAGTTGTTTAATAAAGCCAAGCAACACATCTGATAGAGCTTTAAAACTGACTTAAAAATTTACGCCTATTAATTTTTAATGATTTGCAACTCTATCAACTCACAAATTAACACTAATTTACAGCGACCGCAACATGTAACCGTGGGTGTTTAAAACATATAACGCAATATATTTATACAATAGGTTTTGCCCACGACTACGTCCGCGAGGAATTAAAATAAGTTAATTATCCTTTGTTCATTCAGATTGTGTTCTATAACTAACATACCTTGAACATACTACATCTGTCCATCCGAACATTTACAATATTTGATGAAAAGTTTCAAACACCAAAATGATATCTCGTATAGAAAGTTGGAGTGATCCGAAGATGCAGACAAGCTCATAATTCACACAACATAAACAACTGACTGCGAGAGTCAGCTACCCACTACGTGACGTGACTATAACAACGGTAACACGTATTTTTATACCTTCCCAAGTTTATTTTATAGTTTCATCAAAACAGGATGTTCCGTGACTATGATTGTATATGCAGTTGGTAGATCAAAAATGTTTTACTATCATTCATTCAATCACTCGTCACAATATATCACGGTCCGCCCACAATCTATTCTAGTTAACCAACAAATGAGATGAGTTTGAATTTTAGTTAAGAACACTGACCTCTACAAATGGACAGGCTATAAACTGTAGATTGTTGTGTATTATATTTATGCGATAGAACACGGTGATGAGGTTTCGAACAAAGTAATATGTAATGATAGT
Source organism: Papilio phestus (assembly GCA_018231625.1). NCBI lineage: Eukaryota > Metazoa > Arthropoda > Insecta > Lepidoptera > Papilionidae > Papilio > Papilio phestus. The sequence continues at coordinate 7,993 of DVQH01001913.1, read as the reverse complement.
CATACCTGTCTTTCGCATCTAAAGAAGCTTTTCAATCTAAACGAAACAAAAGTTGTTATTTCCAAACAATCGCTTATCTATTTATGCAGATCAATGGTTAGGAAGCTTTTAGAATTGCTGTATCTCCAAAAAATGTCTTTATCTCCGTCACCAGTTGTTAAAGAAGAAAAGATAGAGTATAAATATGTTCCCTCAAAATTTTGCTGAATTACTCGAAGATTATGTTCGGCTACAAACAGGACAATGATAATGCTAATTGGACGAAGAATACTGTATGTCTTTGGTGTATACAATCTTACTTAATTCGTAAAACATCAGTCTATCGATATGTCATTTTGTAATAAAAAGCAAATATCAAAGCAACCAATGTATCATACAACATAATACATTATCCATTGCTTTGTTGCGCATAGAAACAAAAATATAAAATCGTATTTCGATGAACATTTCCAAAAATAAGTACCAACAAGCAGTAACTTTGCCGCTGGCAGGATACTCGCCTCCCACGCAAATATTCTATCTATTTATTCTATTTAATTTATTCTATCGAATTAGGACTATATTTAGAACTGACATTCTTTATTGGCAATAGTTTTACATATTTTCGTCTTAGTGTAACTTTACCAAAATGAAATATAAATTACAAGCATGTAAAAACTTCTCTAGTTATTTCTACAATAACTGAAATTTCACAAAATGTAATACAAGATTATGCAAATCTGTGTCATACCTAAATTGTAAAACTTATCTCGTAACACCTGCGAAAGTTTTAACATGCAAGTAACCTCTGCAGGCTCTCGACTTAAACGAGGCTGTGATTATCATGAACTGACGAGCTGTTCCCAGTTTCACAGATCCCAGTTCTTTGACGTTTTAGCTGATTATGTAAATGCTTGTTACTCTGCCGACGTGATATTCGTAGCTTGTGCATTCACTATTAACCACGAATAAAGGAATGAATAAATCTTTACCCTGTATATTTTCTCTTTTATGTAAGATTTTTTTTAATTTAATACTGTCAAAAAAAATGCAAGTAACAAAGCCAATAATATTCTGAACTCTTTTAATAAATTAAATGTCTAATTGATATGTTATTGTACGTGTATATCCCGTGGCCATTGCGAAATTGCGATCCCAGCATTGAACAAAGCGCAATATAATTACAAACGCGACTGCTCACAACTCAGAACAAAGGACAAACCGCCCCAAGCGACATTCGAGAAACCTACTATCCTTTAACACTAATTATGTTGCATAGAATTAACTACATATCATATTAATATAGTAAAACTTTTTAAAACAGTCAATCGTAAGTAAAAAAAACACTTGAAATAAAAACTATAAATCCATATAAACGAAAATCAATTCTGGTCATTTGAAGATTGCAAAAACATTTTCAGGTAAAACGAGGCGCTGAGTCAAAGGCAAAGGTCGATAGTAAAACCAGACTTAAAATAGCGTTAAAAAGTTTGTAAAACGATAATGGTTTGAATGTATCGAGTTACAAAGAGTTCGCCGAAGATTTAAATTTTTGGATAATTACGTACAATAAAAAAACACTTGTGAAAATTGGTTATTTAATTAGTCTTTTGTTATTTAACTTTCTTTTGAAACAGCAATTCACTTTGAAATTTATCCACTGAAAGTTGATTCAACAACACGAGTTTATTTGACATGTTACAATATTGGCAAACAACTATATTGGGAAACCGTTTTCAGCGAGCGAAACCATTTTTTGTTAAGTAACAAAACATCGTACAAGTCTCGGAACAAGCAACAATATTGCTCTAAACACTGACTAATGCTTACAAAAAGTGAAATCCAGTCTTAGACAAACATAATAAATGGGTATAAAATTTAGTTTCACAAGGAAATCGTCCGTAATATTGCGGAAACATCCGATAAAATTATTTATAACATAGCACAGAACAGCAGGTTAAATCATTACGATGTCCTTTAGCGTTGATTCTCAAACTAAACATTCATTAAGGATGCTGTTAACCGACTTTAAAAGTAATGAATTTTAAGACATACAGATTAACCCGTTATGTTAAATATTATAAGACTTAGAGCCTTTCCCACCGAATTGTAAATTGACTGATAATCCCAACGTGTAAATAAAATATGTGATAGAAATATCGGATTTGTTTCCTTATCTAACAGTGACGTCATTTTAAGCTATTCAAGCCTTTATCAGTGGTGAGACAGGCCTTATTTGTACATAATGAAGTTATCACAGATAAACACAATCATAATGCTTGTATTCAATTCTCCGTGTTAATGATATTAGTGGATTAAGCTCGGATTCAACAGTTACGTGACATATGTATGGCTGCCTGCCACCGCAAATAATTGTTATAGGTAAACTTGACACAAGAAATCTTATAAAAACTATTAGGTATTTTTTTGTTATCATATTAAGCTTTAAGAAATCCATTTTTGCAGCACAAAAAAAATTAAACAAAGGTAATGCAACATACTCATGCGTAACCTCAAAATGCACATTTGCCAAATGTTGGTTATTTATTTATTAGTAAATTTGAATTTTCTTTCAGCTATCGTTATAAGAATGTTTCTTACAAACATATTCGTTTGCCAATAATATTTCTATTGCAATCTAAGTCTGAACATATAATTCTTGGCTGGCATCGTAGACTTGACTATACATCTACACAAGAACAATTGTTCCTTTTGTTTGAAAACGTCAAATTCTATTGTTGTCTGATATCTTTTTTTTCAGCTTTTACGCATATTTTGGAACTAAATTCTCCATTTTTTTTCTTTTAAAAACAACGAACGTTACACTTTGTATTGTTATAAACAATTAAAAAAACATATGTATAATCGGTGTTGAAATACTTTAGCTTTTAAACCTTAACACAAGTATGTGTTTACGCACTAATTACAAATACACATATAGACTGATAAATAATTACACACAACTAAAAACACATCTAAAACCAACATGTTATTACCACCCAGTGTAGTCGTTACATGCGAGTTTTAATTAGCAAGCAAGCGAAATGCAGTGTAAAGATAAATATAGTGGCTATCTTTCAGTACCGACAGTTAAATTGTATATTTAAAATTAAAAAATGTAAACATGTATTTTCGTGTTCCATAATATTTGTAAGTTAAATCCCGGAAATAAAGTTGTGCAACGGCAGAGATTGGAACATGTTCCGCGGCGTGCGCGTGACAAGGGTGCTAACCGAACCCTCAACATAATATGTATATTTGTAAATTTATGGCTCTAAGAAAAATTTACGGTTGCTTATTTCGGTTATTTTAATGCGTTGGTATTTATCCTTATATAACACCTATATCTACATGTATACGTACGATATATGTATATAGAGTGTGATTTCAAATCAAATTAAAAAATTTTGGTAAGAATCTTTTACATATTCTCTTTCTGGCAAACATATTTAAATTGTAACTTACTAGAGGTGAAACTAAAAAAGTTGACAATTATTGAAGTTTCCTGACGGAATGTATGGTCTAAACAATTAAGTTTTAAGTGTTAAAAAAACAATTAAACAAGCCATACAATTTATAATTAAATACAGAATAGGATATGGTTTATTTGATTGAAAAGAAAAGAGATCTAGTAACAGTTTCAATTGCAGTACGCTTTTACTAAAGATTGATGAAATCGTGGAATAATAACGTAAATACTCGTGTCATCAGGGTCGTTGTAACAATGATGAAGTTCGGCAATGAAGGGAATCTACAACAATTCGCATTTCCCCGACGGTACTTTCGCACATCGATCGTAGTTCCGGACGGGCCCCGGGGGCAAAGTTAACTACACCGCTACAAAACAGAATACGCAAGGTCGCTTGTTTCTTAATCTTACTACATTTAATGAATTATTCATTGTCTTGGAGATATAATCAAGTTACATTCACGAGTAGATGTCGTATTCGTGTGTATAGAAACTACAATAAAGTTCTCTTTTGAATTGAAGATGTTACGAGGTAGAGAAATATTGATCCTATGTTATTTTAGGGGAATTATGTCTTAATCATATGTAACAACATAAAATTTACTGTTTTTTTCTAAATATCGAAGCTCATGGTTAACTATGTTTTAGCAATTTCGAGATTTTTATTTAGAATTTGAAAAAATGAACTTGGCATTTTTCTTCAAAAAAATTACTCTGAGAATCCGTTCACAGCAAATATGTTATCGTGGACATATAGAATGAATAAAACAAACAATAAATTTTATTTGTAATAATAACTCGTGTTTTTTTTTTGTAAACTTCTAAGAAATTAGACCAGTAATATACACAATTATAGCTTGTTCATTTGCTTTTATGTATATTTTACTGAAATTGTATGAGCCATTAATGACGCTGATGTTTTATGTTTGCAGATAGTAATTGTTTTAATTGATTAAATGATTTAATGGAAAACTGTCTAAAAGGCAGTCTTTGTTTTGCTAGTAAAAAATCCAGTTTTTCTTACACAGTGTAGCAAACACACAGTGTAACAAAAACTGGATAAAACTATTAATAATTATCTCATTAATTGAATGTTGGACATATCTCAATGTCTATAAGGAACTTGCCATAAATCTGGGCTAATAGCAAATAATGCACAGTGTCCTCTAATTTCTCTTTCTCTTCCTCTATTATACATGTATAATATAGCTTTATATATATATGAATATTATATGACATAAGTAAATCTGTTATCAATCCGTGAATATGCCGTCGGTAAATTCTAATTCACAGATATGCGAGACGTCTTATATCATAATGCAAAGAGAAAAATTTACATCTCATGTTTTACTGAATACATTTTCAACGATATATGTATTTCACAACTGGTAGCTACGACTTACGTTGTCGTGTAATATTTTGTATTATATTATTGGAGTTTTCAAATCAAATTCGGATTTTTTCATGTTCATTTGAAAGGTAAACGTCCGTATTAAATATTTAGAGAATGCGAAATGTTAAAATTGATTTACAACAGACCGATTTTGAAATAGACATCCAACAAATCGAAAACTAAAATAAAACACACTATAAATCCTTGTAGTAAACGTAGACGTATTATGTAATTATATTAATTTCAAGTCAAGTATTTATTTTAATGATGTTATGAATGTATGCGAAAGTAAACTGTAATTTATACACCTGTCAAAACAAATATTTTTTTACATTAACTGAATAGCCAAACAAACACTGCGGGTCTCGGATTCTAACTTAGGGTAGGCTCCGAGTCCCTCAGTGTAGACGTATAGTGAGCTGATGGTGATGAATAGCCAATCGGAATATAATAATATCTCATCTATATTACTTATAATTTCTTTGTCAATCTATGTACCACCAAATACTTCAATTTCTTTCTGTAACTGACAGTAACAACGTTCGTTCACTTAAGAAAATAATTAAAACCAATTCGGCTACAAATCTTAATTATCTCGTAGGCGCCGTAACAATACGTTACCTCGTAGCATGATGCAGACGCTGTGCCGCCGGCTACTCGCAGAATTATTCAATAAACACCACTCTACTGTCACTAATCATTTTAAATTACAACGCACAAATAAATCCGATTTTTGTATTACCAGTGTCAAACTTTAACGGTCGACCTTTGCGTTTTGTGACTCATTCACGTGCATATCATATGAAGGCGCGTGTTTCGCGACATATATCGTGCACTCACATATACCGGCGTATGAAGGTTGTAGAACTGAGTAAGGGGTACGAAGTAGGGTTCGCGGTGCAGCTGGCGCGCGATCCGTAGCGCTCGGCAGACTGGACTGTGTGGCTTCACTTCGCTGGGGCGGCGCGCCCACGCTCGATACCCCCCGCCCCCCACGCCCCCTGGCCCTGGCGCCCTCCCACATTGCAATACCATTGAAAAACTCAACTAACCTTACCGTCCAAATACTATTTAACAGTAATCAATATAATTAAATCTCAAATCAAAATTTCACCTCTACAATACTATTTTTTTTCGTAAAATCAATGAATCGATTTCGAGTAACAAAGCAATTTTCGGCAGACATCATTTGAAGGTTTCGCGTACGTGTGCCGTTCTTGTTACTGCTCTAGCTTTCTTATTTCTGCTTTCAATACATCGTAAACGATTCCGATCACTATAAAAGCGAGCTTTCACATGACTAAGCTCTAGACAGGGAGCTTTTAAAATGCACCGGTGTATTTTCAGACATGTTTACATGTGTCTGTGTCTACATTGTGGATTTTGTACATTGAGAGTTACACTTGTATATATTCAGAAGTTAGCACATATGTCATAGTTTCAGTAATTTGTGGTATGTTATTTAAATTAATAATTCCAGAGTTAAAGGTGATTAAAAAAATCTACTTAGAACAGTTATGAAAACTCTGCGGCAGGAAAATTTCATAAAGTGTGTACAAAAGCTACAAAGGGTCAATCTGCACTTTACAATTGTTTTGTTATTCTTAATTGTCATTTTATGAGTATTATATGACTTTCACGGAACTATTGAAAATGATGTCGCTTTAACGATAGTTTTCATTATTTCTATTTCACTTATCAACTTTTTAAATGAATTGTTACCTAAATACGAAATGCGCAGGTTTTATTAACATTATTTATTGAAACATTATTTATTAAAAACGAAACAAGTTTACTATTTAGTAGAATAGAAATGTAATCAGTAAGTTTTCGTGTTTCCAATACAGTTGTGGTCTCAATCGGCCGAGAAAATTTCCCCTGTTACAATGTACTCATGTTAAATTAGATTGGGGAAAACTAATAAGTGACTATATTTACAGAAACATCGATACAAGTACATTTATATATTTGTAGTTGTGGCAAAAATCTTTTTAGCTTTTTGCACAGTTCTGAAAGTAAAAAAAAAAACTGATCATTGCAGAAATCCTAACTCCGTAACGTATGCCACGTAGTTTGCTACGAGGTTACGATCGCTACAAACCTAAGAATGCTACGATGAAATGGGATGCATGGGAAATCTTTTACCAGATAAAGATGATTACGACAGTTAAAAAAGTGTCGTAAGACGCTGTTTAAACATATTGGACTCGTATATCTCGTCTTTTTTCATTAAAGCATTTGGATCAATAGGTTGTCAGGCTTATGTAGATAAATTGTTGCTAATCCAAGTATATATGGACACCAGACAAATGCTTGCGTAGGAGTGACCTAAAACGTGACTATCACTCAATAATCCACTTAATTCGATATGTGCGTTTCGACTGCCACGATACTTGTTTTGAAACACGTTATTAACAATGTTTTAAAGAACAATTAGATCGAATTCAAGTGATACTGCAGTTAAAACAAAGTAGTAATAGTACTGTAAATATTGAATTATTCGTGTTGGTGCACTTGTATTTAGCGAATGTATTTTAATCAAAAACAAATATCGAATAAATTTATTATCGCACAGATTGTGTCACCATTTAACTCGTCTGATGGCCTCGTTAAAACGTAACTTGATACTTCAAAGTACCCAACACGACACCGTAAAGCATAAACTGCGCTAACTTTGTCCTGATTACGTTAAACGTATTTTAATTGTGTATTGTTATGTGCTAAGCAATGAGTAATATTCAATCGCCAGTAGGGTTTCATAAATTATTTAAGCATCGATTGTAGTATTTTTGTTAAACAATAGCCCCAGTATTAATTTAAATAACCAAGATATAGTTATCTGAAAATATACGTCTCTGTACGATTTATTCAAATTCTTTCTTTTTATTTACATAAAAAGGAACATGTCACAAATAAATCGCAAAATATAAACAACTGTTAGATATTTCCACAAATGACTTCCTTTAAAATATAGACGCACGGCCATATTAACAATACTTATAAATTACTTTAAAACACAAACTGAACTCCAATGCGACAACGCAAACATATCGAACGTTCCGTTGCGACGTCTAGTAAAACACTGAGCTTGTTGGCGACTGAGCCCGAGCCACTCCTTGCCATATATTTTATAAAACTACCCCCCCCCCCCC
>DVQH01001912.1:0-11218 GCA_018231625.1 Papilio phestus | reverse complement strand
ATATGCTGTAATTGCTGACATCTTAGGCAACAAAGAAGTGTGTGTTTACGCTTTACTATATTAGTATAGATTACAGACGCACCTAGAGACGTTAAGTGACGACTAAGCGGGCTCCCTTCCATCTTTTCTACATAAGTGGCTCCTATTACATCACAAATCTTGATTCTTCTATTTAAGTAGACACTAGAGGACTCTGAGTGCGACAATAAGACTATATGTCAATACACAGTACGCCAGTATAGTATGATGCACTCGCCTGGCCGTTGATTTTGACTCACTGGCGTAATAAATGCTGTACTGGAATAATAAGAAAGTATTGATACTAAAAATGTAATATTTTTACCACAGAATAGTAAAACAGCACGACATACGTCAAATAACACAGGCCATCTTAATAGCAGGGATCAACAAAATTGAATATATTTTTTTTGTCATTACATGGTTTCTTATTACTCTAGTAATAATAATAATTAAACGAATATCAAAGCATATGTGTAAGTAAATGTTATCAAGAAAAAAATTTGTTTAAACAACATATTTTTTATACTAAGTGTGATATATCTTGTTGCATAAACAGAACGTTTTTGACAATAGAAATTAATTAGCGTCCCGCACAAATGTACACAAAAGGCTGAAGAAACGACCACTCAATTTAAATGCGGTCCCATTAACATGTAACGATAAATGTGGCATACTATTTGCATCATGAATTTAAACCATATCTTTTGACTTTTCAAAATAACCAATTTGTTCAAACTATTTTATATTCCTTGGTAAAACGAATAAAAACACGGTTTAAATTAAAATATCATTTATTATGAACTAATTAATACAACTGACAGAAGAAACTTGGTACAGATTAAAAAACGAATGACAAAACAAAACAATATCAAGTTGTATCACATTCATGCGTAAAGATAAACTATATCTATCTCTTTTTCTCTCATTATCTTTATACACAAAAGGTAAACGCGCCATCTTAAGTTGAATTACCTATCTCTTTCTCTCCTATCGTCGACTTCTGTTGTCCTAGTAGTCGAGAGCACAGAAGAGCGCGACTCCCCGCTTGATCCAGTGGGCTTGTGGCTTGTGCGTGGCCAGTTCTATTGTCATCACGTAGTTGGTGGAGTGGCCAGTGGTGGACAGCGTGCCAGCGCGCAGCAGCGTCTTGTACGTGGGGCACTCGTACAGCCCCTGCTGCAGCTTGTGGCCCTGCTCCGGCTTCATGTAGATTATTGCCATCTCTGAAATAGAAGAGTTTACTACTACTAAGACGAACTAGCTAAGGCGATTATCATTTCGCAGCAATGTATTTGTTGCTGATATTAGCAAGCTGACAGCTACTGTGATTTGCTTATTAAACATTGTTCAGATTTTAAAAAGAATAGCTTTCGCCCACAACTTCGTCCTTAAGAAATCAAAAAATTTGTTCGACATCTGTTTTAATCTTCACAGAGATCGGTTAAACCGTCTTGAAGATCAGTAGTAATAAGTTTAAGGTGTAAATGTGAAAGTTTAGATAGATGGATATTTGTTAGAGTTTGCAGCCTAAACAGCTGAACGGATTTCGATGGAATTTGGCATAGACGTAGAGGATAGTCTGGAAGGACACATATACTACTTGATTTTGTTTTTTTTTTACTCCGGGCGGACGGAGTCGCGGACGAAGGCTAGTTAAATAAGAACTCCACACAACAATGAATTACCAGTGTACAATTCCTTAGCTCTGCTCTCCTCCAGTGACATGTCGCCCATGTTCCAGCGCGCGCCCTCCAGGTACAAGCCGCGCACGCAGCACCCGTCTTCCGGCTTCTTCGCCGGTGGCCCCGCCAGCGGCTGGACACAATTACAACAAATACCAGCTTAGTGTACTCATATTGCATAATTACCAGCACTTATGAGCATATTATGAGCTTTATTGCTTATACTAGGGGAGAAATGTTCAGTCAATCTATACTAATATTATAAAGAGGAAAGATTTCTATTTTTTTTAAATAACTCAAAAGCTGAGCCGATTTCAAAAATTCTTTCACCATTAAAAAGCTATTTTATCACTGAGTAACATAGGCACTGTTTTTTACTTTTTTTTAAATCCACGCCGACGAAGTCTCGAGCTACAGCTAGTCATAAATAAATACAATTTTTCTTTGCACCCCATCTGATAAATTTCCCCTGAGATTTCTAATAGTTGACACGTCACTGATAATCGGAAGAGACTAACCTCAAAAGCGTAAGCTATAGTATCGATAGCGATGACGTGCTTCCTTGCATAATTCTGCAGCGCCCCGGTGAGAAACGCCTGCGGGAAGTAGAAGCCCGAGATCCAGAACACCTTGGGGATGCCGCCTTCCGCCCACTGCTGCATGAACAGGACACGCTGGCACAGGTCCTTCACCCACGCACCTAGACAATAGTTTCTAGTTATCGAAACAGCCCCAGACGATTAAAACCTGCTAATAAAAGTAATTACTAGTTAACTAAGAGCACTCGCACACCTTTGACTAAACAATCGGACAACTTTAATCGCACTTTGATTTCTATGATCGTATATTAAGGTGCGCACACTACTCGATTGCGAGTTATACAACTAAAGAGTTTAATTTACTGCGAAACAATCGACAATCGCAGACTGTTGTGCGATAGTTTAGTCAAAGGTGTGCGAGTGCTCTAAACGGTCGATACGATAAACTTTTCCCAAGGGTACTCCCTCAAAAAAGATATCTCTGGATTCCTGGAGCATCCTCATCCATTACACTTCTGCAAACATGTCTATCTCGTAATTTATCTCAAAAGTAAGACCAAATGATTTCACAATCATATTCTATTAGCTGATAAAAATGTAAGTACCCAAAGGTTTAAGCGAAGGGTAAGCCTTGGAACTCCACATTGTGGGCACGACTTGCCGCGTCAGACTGCCCGCCATGCTCTCCAAAGCCTCCGACATCACCACCAGCCCTTTGAGGGCTTTTAATAGATCCCTATGTATAAGATTGATTCGTTAAATGACCGGCATAACAAAATATGATAACATCCAAAACACAATAACAAATTGTAAACTTACTTTAAAGAATTACCGATGGCAACCAACAATTTATTATATCTGATCGCTTCTTGTATCAGCACGGTATTCAATGATTCCTTGTAGGACACGGGATAGCTAAAAAGAAACAAATTAGCCTTCTAGTTTTTTCACTTTCTTTCCTATCACCTAAATACCAGGCAACGAACGAAATATAGAACGTGTTAAAAATCTTGCTTACTTAGTAGCAATGTATTGTTGATCAAGCAAATGTGGCAGGACTTCTAAAATATCTTTTGCTGCGCTCTCCGTCATCTCTTCAGCCGACATTCCCTCGCCGCTGCTTACCTCCTTTGGTTGAAGATCACGTAAAGTATCTGGCGAAAACAAATACATTACACATGTTCTATACTAGCTTCCGTCCGCGACTTCGTCCACGTGGAATAAAAAAAAGTAAAAGTAGCCTATGTGTTCTTCCAGACTATCCTCTATATCCATACCAAATTTCATCGAAATCACTTAAGCCGTTTAGGCTACAAACTGTAACAAACATCCATCGATCCATCCATCTGAACTGCCGCATTTATAATATTAGTATGAAGTAAAAAAATTAAAAAAGTTGTTTTAAATTTTAAATTTCATTTAAAATTATTTAAACAACCATATTGAAGCAGACATAATAAGGGAGACATTATACCTCATGTACGATCAAATAGTAAGTTATTGTACACTAACTGACGTTCTGGTTGGTCTCGGAAACAGCGTAGCTGATATTAGCGTTGCTGTGCAGACCGAACAGTGCGGGGTCGTCGTTCAGCGGCAGCGTGCGAATATACTTCGTGTAGTCTTCAATATTCGCCGCCGACGGTTGCTAATCATAATTGTACCAATAAAGAAGTGAAATTAATTTTTAAATTTTTAACTTAAATTCACTTATCTACAAGTACAGTGTTGTTATTCTTTAATAATTAACTTTTTAATTTCTGACATGTTTTATAATTTTGATACTCTTTGGTTATAAAATGTAAGGGGTTACCATGGTGATATTTTGTTGAATCAGAGGGATGAATAAAAAGATAAATAACATGGAATAAATCGTTTAACTCTCAACAATGCTTTTGTGTTGCATGTAACATTTAGTGCAATCGCTCTTAATTATATCTCCTTAATATCATCCTGTTTCATAAATCACATGTAACAAGAAGCACGTTAGTTATGAGTGTGAATGGATGGCGGGAAAGGTAACATGATCTAGAAGATAATGATGACTGAAATGACGGATGATTAGGTATTTGGAGGACTAAAACCCGGTGCGTCCTACGGGAGTAGGATAAGGTGGAGATAAAAAGGTTGTAACCTGTTTATAAGCGCCGCTCTCGTCGAAGTAATACCGTTCGCTGAGCACGGAGATGTTGTAATAGTCCGCCAGCAAGTAGAGCAGGCAGCGCCGGTCCCAGTCGTCCGTCACGCGCCCGCCGTAGTTAATGTGCCCCGCAGTGTAGGTCAGCATCTAGTCCACGTTAATATCATCAGGGAATTACAGCAAACTATGCGCTTAAAGACCAGTAACCCTCAAGCTTACCCTGAGCGGCACTTCGATGTACTCGGTAAGGAACATGTGTAGTTGTGAAATGCAAATACGTAGGTCTCCGTCCGTGAACTCGTAGGGGATATTGAAACCAAGCGGACCGAACTTCCGCCGTTCCAGCACAACGCCGTGAAACAAACACAGAGAGAACAGTAACCACTGCAACATAATTTACAATACATTTATTCAATGCAGTATTCGAGGAGATATTGCTGAAGTTACTTTGCAAATATAATAAAACCTTGAAATTAGGCACTTTGCTGTCACCAGAATTGATATAATCATTGAAATCTGGAACTTGATTCATATAAGCTTTAAGTAAGTTTGCTTTAATCCCCCGCGGAGGCTCCACTGTCATTTTATAACCTTAAACAGAAAAGAAACAAAACAAACATTAAACACTAAATCTTCTCTAATAAGAATTCACAAAGTCATCATACAAAAGACGTAATACCATTCTGCAGTAAAGCAACAGGGAAGAAAGGCGATGGAGTGGAGGTGAGCCACAACCGAAAGTCCTTGTGCACGGCTTCTGGCTGAATGTGTTCTACATTCACTTCCAGAACCGGCATCCAAGATGGCGATAAATGACAATTCTGTAAAATTCAGCAAATCATTCAAATAAACCTTGACCTACCATCTATATGTTCATCGCGTATTTATGGCGTTACCTGAAAGAAGACCCAATTGCCGAAATCACAGCCATTCCGCATCATGCTCTCTGCAAGCGGACCCTGACCCTGACCCAGTGATATGCTCTCGAAACGTTTACCCATTTTCATTTTCTCGGCAAATTTCAATAAATCTAAGAACCAAAAACAAAACAATACTAATCTTAACAAGGCCGCGTGTATCATAGACACGACAAGTTCCGGAGCAATTCTTTTTTATTCAAACCTTCACTTGTTTAGTTACATTTTGGAAGACGTGAATACAGGTATTTATGTGATTACCAGCGGCAGGGTCTGTGCCGGTGGAGAGCACGAATATGATGGGCGCGAGGGGGTCAGACTCGCCGTACAGCGCGGCGAGGTCTGCTGGCTGCGGCTCCACGAAACGCGTGCCCAGGCTTACCACTACATAGTCCTGTATTACGAACAAATTTAATAGATTTTGTTATATTTGGCACCAAAGAAGATCGCCAACAAAGACCATCAGCCCGATTACAAAACTCAGCAAGATCTGACTAAGAAAACTAGAATTAAGTCAGCAAGTAACCATTACCTGGAAGCCAGGTATGACCTTGTCGGGTCGCAGACATTTAAGCACCAGCAACTTCTGGAAGGAGTCTAGTTGACTGTCCAGAGGCTTAGGGTAGGGCATTCTGAAAAAAGCAATATCAATGTATCGTCTCCTAATAGGATTCCGTGAGATCAAATACTTGATATGATTACTTATGTGGGTTCCAAGCCTCATAGTAAGTGCGGAAGAATTTAGTGTGCTCAGGGAAGTCTTTGACGAACTGATTCATGCTGGGTACCGTGGCTAGTTGCTGCATGTCAAGCCACATGCGCTCAGATATCCACTTCGGCTCCGGATTTTCCATTTCCTAAACATAATGTTATTTGAACCACCAAATTAAGACTTCATTGTATTAAGTTTTAGCAACAATCTGCAATAAAAATTGAGGAAAGTCGATATAAAATAATGTAGTTACTTCTTCAATTTTGCCTCCGATGAGTAGAAAGTTGTACTCGTTCATTTTGATCATGCCTTTGTCTAGATTGATTCGCGCGGCGAGAAGAAATGCAAACAGCAGCTTGTGACGCTCAAACAAGCTGCGGCATACGTTTTGGTACAGCAGGAACGTGAAGTGCTCGATTATTATCTCCACACGCTCCATTATGTCCTCTGAGAATAAAAAAGACGGAGGATTAGTCACAGTTAAATAACAAAGTCTTACATCAATAGCTAATAAAGATAATACTGTGGGGCTTTAAAAAGATAAAGGGTCTGTTTGAGATGCTCGTAGTTTTTGAAAATGGATGATGTCTACCATATATGTGTGCACTTACCAACAATTTCAGTCTCAGCCATGCTTCTTACAAAGAGCTTGACGAACCACTCGAGCGAGTACTGGTACATGGGGTCCACGTTGGCCATGCCTGACAGGCAGAAGAATAGAATCTGTCCCCTATTGGCAACCGGCACGTAGTCGAGACGAGCCTCGTCGATCTCCTTCGAAGTCCTCTCAATATCTTCGACTTTAACCTGAAGCAAAATAGGTCAATAAATATTTTCCAAATTACAAATTTTATCAATTCCTTCTACGAAATCAAAATAAGACTAACAATAATCTCAGCGCTCTTTATTTTGATCGCTTCTAGAGTCAAGATGAGAGGCAAGTCATCCACGGGTGAGCCTTCGCTGTTGGAGAGGCCGTACAGGATGTCAGACTGCATGTCGGCCAGCTGCACCGCCATCTGCGCGCGCGTCACAATCAGCTGCCCGCGCAGCTCTTCTAAATCTGGTCGCTCCTGCGCCACCACTATAGACAGGAGCTGTTCTGCTAGACCACTGTGAATCAAAAGACGCTAACATACTAACATGAAAGAAAATGATCGTTATTTGGAATTTGGAAGTACTGTACTTTTTCTACTTAAGCCAAAGATATTTTTGTTCCACAAAAGCAAGTGCGTTGCCTTCGTTTAATCGAAGGAGGAGGGGATGGACTGAAAGAGGATATTTTCCCTAAAAGTTTATTTTACAGTATGTGATGCAACAACCGTACCTTGGCACAAGAGCAAAGTTTACAATCTGCACTTTGACAGAAGTCTCTGGCGTGTACTTCGGGTTAGGCAACTTGGTTGTAATGTAGAGACGAAAGCCCGCGGCGAAAGGAATGAGGGAGTCTCCGAGTTTCAGTACCAGTTGTCCCGCTTGTCGGAAATATTGACGCTGCAAAATAATACGGATTTTTACAATGGAGTTAACAGTTATCTCATCAAAAACGGGACGGTAAGCACAACTCAAATTAGTTAATAAATCACCTTCAACACTGGGTCTAGCGCTGGATCCAGTTCTTGTCCGACATTCTCGAGCAACAGGGGTTTGCCAAACCGCAGCGCGGACTCGAAGCTTCTCAGCAGGTCCCTGTCGTTTGGCTTGCACACAATCAGCCCTTCTATTTTACCCTAAAAATACAAATCCGACAGAAATAACGAAACCAACGACGAATGATGCCACATAAAATCAAATATCGAGTGTTTAACTCGACAGTACCATAGCCCTGATCCACTTATTGGCCTGTGTTTGAGGGTCGATGATGAGCGGCCATCTTCGCGAGTTCGTCATCAGCACCGCAGACTCTACCGACAGCGGGTCTCGGGGCAGACCGTACATCTGCCACGTCCTGTTACACATCAGATGTCGAATGTGGAAATAGAGAAGCAGTCTGTATGTTTATATCTCAGCCGTTATTGAAGCTGATTACTTGCCTTATTTGTACAGCATCACCCAAAACTGAGAGTGGCGTAGCACCGTCTGTATGTGGTACTGCTACTTCCTATATAAGGGTGAGTTTTTTTTTAACTTTTAATCATTTTCATTAAGATTAAATGATACAAAAAAAGACATTGTTTCTTACAATCATATGTTCGATCCATTCAATCACTAATTCTTTACGAAACTCTTCGGTAAATGGTGTTATGTAACCAACAGCGCCTGCAAACAACCAATACAATAGCTAGCAGTTTAAAAGGACGCCCAATAAAATCAGTAAAATATGAAATAGAGGTTACAGTACTTACAGGCGCTAAGAAGAATATCTCCAATCAAATTAACTATAGCTATATCCAAGTCTTTGATGGTTTGGATCCAACGGACTCGTTCGCTTGACAAGCCGTTAAGCAATCTACAAAAATAAATCATGGTATATCCACATTTGAAGAAAATTTTCAACAACCATAACCCCATAATAATTTAATCTAGACCTGTTAGCTCGATCCATTCTCGCCAGACACTGGTTGATGTCTTCTTCCATTCTCTTTTTTTCTTCCTCTTTTTCCTGTAGGTAAGCATTTAACTTGGCAATACCCATCAGTAGGGCTTGCATTTTTGCCTTGGCATTAGCAAGTACGGCTAAAATAAAATTAGATTTATTGATACCAATGGACAAACATCTCCTCGTATATACAATATTAATTTGTAGGAATTACCTTCTACTGCAGCGAGCTCTTGTGTCGCTCTGGCGAGGGCGTCCTTTTTAGGCTTAACGGCTTTGTTCACGTGGTAGTACTTATACATGGCGTGCACCCACATGCACAGCGACATGCAAGCTTTTGACACCTGGCAGGATAATAAGAGAGATAAACGATTAAATCCAGTCCAATGATCGCATCAAAATCAAAACTCTCGCATGCAACTTCTATTTAAAGGGAACATTATAATGTGATTTATATTTTTTCACCTTCTGAATCTTGGCCGGTTGGTAATCAGGATTGTTCACGTAACGCGTCAATTTCTTTATCATATCCTCAGTGATGCTCTCTTTATCATACTTCATTAACGAATCCAGGAAGCCACCAGGGTCCGCCAGCATCTGAGACCCTGGCTTCCAGTAGTTCAGAACTTTTTCACCGAAATTCGCACCAGGCTCCTAAACCAATTCACGGATTTTTGATTGTTTCTTAAAAACCATGGAGATTTTATTTTATTTTATTAAGAATATGAACATCGAGACTCAAAAGGGCCACAATTATGTAAAAAATAGATCCTTTAGGATCTTCTGAAAAAGAAGAAGTTTTCTCGATGGAGAAAATGTTCTGAAAACTTAATCGTTCCTCACACTTGCTAAAAGTATTAAAGACTGATTGCAGATAATAAAAAAAAAAGGATTTGAACATCATACTTTTATAGGCTTAATGTCAAAGACTACACAGAGTGTTTCAACAACAAGCATCACTCCCGCCGGAGGCTTCTTTAGCGCCTTCACTTCCACTATGTCGTTCTTATTTAGTTCTTTCAGTGCTTTCTCTGCGGCTAATAAAGCTGGCATTGCCTCGTCTGCGTAAAAGTAAACATTATGTAATATATATAAATGACATTTACAAATTACATAACACATTAATGCAACTTACCCAAGTCTTTTTGCGCCTCCTCAGCCATCGCAGATGTTTCGCCCGCCATTTTCTCCGCCACAGCTTGTTCTTTCTCCACTTTGATTCTGGCTTCCTCTGCTATGGCCTAAATAGTAACACTTATAATGAAGTATCTAAGAAAATTTATTTCTTTTCACTTCTGTACATATGTTATGAATGGTCAAATATATCAATAAGTAAATATTAACAGTGTCCGTCGCGATCTGCTCGATGACTTTTTTAGTCTCATCCGCGGCGCGCTCCATCATCGGCTTGAGCTCCGCCAGCTCGATCTGCAACTGCTTCACTTCTACTTCTGTTTGGTTCAGTTTGTTTAAACCTGCCAAGTTTCCCTTAATTGTCATCGTTGAGGTAAATCAAATGTACTCTGCTATAATGATCCTACCAATCTCCGTGTATAGGCTCTAGAAGTCATCTCTCCTACTTTATGCTACTCCCGTAGGGTCAGCTTGGATTTTCGTCCTCCAAATAGCTCTGTCATCCGTCATTTCGGTCGTTACTCCCATCTTAATTATGTCATCTTACACGCAATTCATCCATCTCTTCCTAGGTCTACCTCTACCGATGTATCTCCACACTCATGTATCGGCTCCAGAATCTAGCATTAAAGTTTTAAGGGGTCCAAAATCTAGTGTGCTTTCGTCGTAATAAAGAATAAAGATAAAAAACTATACCAGTCTTCAACGCATTAGATTCCTTAAGAATAGCAACTTGCTTCTTCTTGAACATCTCAGCGTATGCGGCGAGCATCTCCATGTAGGACATGGGAGTGACGTAGTTAAGGCGGTTCAGCCGCGCCAGGAAGCGCGTGCTCGCATCCACCACGCTCTGGTGTGCGAAGCAGCACACCGACTGATACAAAGGTAATACTGGTAAATATCATACATTCTAGTGTCCAAACAATCTACTAATCGATTTGCGCAAGGGCGACCTTAGTGCTATGAGCACTATATTACAGGCAACCCAGGGTGACAGAAGATGAAAGGTTTTTGACGTAAAATAGTTTTTCCTTTTACTCACAACCATGGAAAGTATAACTGTGTCGTTTGTCTGCAGCTCGGGCATATTCTCGAAGAAGTGTTTGGCGACGGACTCGAGCGCCGTCTTGGGCCACTCACTGAACCAGTCGATGGTGCAACAGTTCACCAGCGAGGGAAACTGGCGCAGTCGAGCTCGGAATATCTACATGGAGGAAACAATACTAGAATATTTTAGGGAGAGTTTGTATATTGTTTCTTTTCAAGTCTTAAGAGCGCGCCATCACCATTGACTAAACTATCGCACAACTGATCAGTCTAGCTTTGATTCCTACGAGCTTACATGGAGGTGCGCGCACTCCTCGATTTTAGTTGTGCAACTAAACATATGAATTGGCGGCGAAACAATCGGCAATCGTAAAAGATTGTGCCATTTAACAGTGGTAGAGCCCGCTTTAACATCCTCGCACGAATGGGCCAGCTCGCCCGGTGTAATACCACGACCACACAGAAGACAGGCGTGAAGTGGAAGCAA
>DVQH01001911.1:0-11218 GCA_018231625.1 Papilio phestus | reverse complement strand
CGAATTCATTATCGATTCGAATCTAACTTTCACTGTTGTGATTCGAATTCTTAACGAATTCAAAGCTAACTTTATGTGTAGTGATTCGAATTTTATTCCAATTCGATTTTAATTTTTTTAAACATAACTCTGAATTTCCATCCAATTTTATTAAAACTTAGCGTTTTAGCTCCGGCCCTTTTGTAAAAAATATATATTAATGAATAATATAGTCGTGGTTTTCTATGTTCAAGATTCAATGTTCTGTTATTTGTCGTTTTATGTCATTTTTTTGTATTTTGAAAGTTACCATGCTACCTCTGTGCTTAACCTATTCTAATTTAACTGTTCATGGTGAAGCAATTACCGCGAATTACGAATTGAAGGAATTTATAGGTCTTTTAGTATAGAAAGTATCACTACCAACGCGAATTACAAGTATTTTATTGTTTTTTGAATTGATATAAGTTTTTTAAAAAAATTTGTTTTGATTTTTGTTTTGGTGTGTATATCTTCTTTTCCCCAAAAGTAAATCCTTCAACCATCTTCTGGTTTCCTGGCGTAAAGTGCGACTTCGCGTACCGGACGGATCTTCGCTGCCAGCCATTCTAGACCATCTCTACGAGACTCGAGTGGAACAAGTCTACCGTCAAGATGCCGACAAGATGCGTGAGATCAACGAGTTTGTCGAGGCGGCACTTGTCAATCTCAACAATTGACTATTTTAAAGCCATTTTTTTTATTTACGAACTTTTATCTAAAAATATATGTATATATTTTTTAGGACAGTATTATATTAATTGTATGTTTATATTTTGTTTTTTTTGTATATTTTTTGTTTTTATAAACAATAATATATAATAATAGGAATTTTGTAAAGTAAATACTTATAATTATAGTTTATTGTCATTTTTTAGTAGTTTTTTAAACACTATTTTAACCTTGCCAACCTGTTGTAGTGATGTGTTGAAATAGAAAGCACGTGTTTACATTTACGCCTGTTTGTTGACACGCATGTTTGTGTTGTTTTGATTTTGGAATTTCGGATTTTTTTCTGTTGTTTTTGCTGTGAATGTTGCGTCAAAATCACAAATTTTGGTTTGATCTGGCACGATGGCAATGTCTTCAGTGTTGCCACCAACAACAGCGAAGATCACTGGCTCGTGCGGTGAGAGCAACGGCGCCTGTGAGGAAAAAATCACTGGAAGACTGTGTCGCCGGTGGTGAAAGCATTCTGGACACCGAGACCAAGTTTAACTACCTAGGTTTTCATATAATTAATACAAATTTTATTCGATTAATTAATATTTTTTTGATTAAAAATTAGGAATTGCCGATTATGAAGATTTACGAACCGTACAAGGCCAGCTAATCTACAATTCTAAAGGTATATATAAAAGTTTAGACTTTTTGTTGAATGTAACTTTATTTACAGTTACTATGAATGTAACCTTTACATTCTAAACAGAATTTAGGATGATAATATGTTTTTATTCTGTGACTGTAGAGAGTAAAACTGTTTAGATAGAAGTTCATTTTTATTTTTTAAAAGTTTTGTTATTAAATTATTTAACTGCATTTACGACAAACTTAGCTTGTATTTTTAAATCACTATCTCTTATATATTATAATGAATAATATATTCGTGTTTCTATGAATAATATTTTCTATGTTCTATGTTCTGTCATTTTTTGGTATTCTACAACCCACGTTTTTGTACTGTGAGAGTTACACTACTTCCACTGTGCTTAACCGATTCGAATCCAACTTTCGTTGTTGTGATTCGAATTAGTTACCAATTCGAATCTAACTTTCACTGTTGTGATTTGAATCCTTAACCGATTCAAATCTAACTTTCTGTGTTATGATTCGAATTTTATTCCGATGTGGTTCAAATTTTGTGCATAACTTATGCAGCATAAGTCCTCGAATTCTCCGTCAATTAGATTCGGAATTTGAATTTTTCTAATTTTCGCTCGATTTGATACGATTTTTTTGCTTAACATAAACTTTTAAATTTTTTAAAAATTAATTTATAGAAGAAGGTTTGGAGCAACTGGAACGCAAATATGATCCACTGCTTCGGCCTAATAAGAAGCACACTACAGGAAACAAGCAAAAAGTGTTGTTCGGTCAAGTTCGGTACGACTCGGACAACAAGCCACGCTACCACGGAGAGTTTGAGAAGCGAGACGAGTTGGTCTACAAAGATCTCAACTCAGTTCTCGATCATCTGGCCGGGAACAAGGTGGAGTTGAAACGGTTGGATCCGATGGAACCACTGGTGATACACGATGAGGTTGATGAGAAGATAGAGACGAGAGGGTCGAGAAACAGTCCAACCTCGCTCACTGACTCTCGGATTCGGTTCAAATATTCGGGTGATTTGATGAGGTCGAAAAATGAATCGCGGCATAGTCGAAGAAAGGATGAATCAAGAGGGACTAACAAGACCCAAGCTGGACCATTGGATTGGATCGAACATGAGAGAGAGAAACGAGAGAAACAACCTGTCAAAGGAGCTCCCCAGGATGAAGAGGAAATTTCTCTTTCTAACAAGATGGCTCGGGTTAGTCTTCAAGATGAGGATTTGCGAGAGACGGAAGATGATCTACCGAAGCCGGAAGTGATCTCCGGGTTAGAGTATTTGAAACAGATCAAACGTGGCCAAAGGACGGCGTACTTTCAGGAGAATTATGATAACCTGAAAAAGTTGATCAACACCAAGGATAAACTTGACTCAAAAGGTTGGTTTATAGATTGTTTCTAGCTTTGAATGATTTCCTATATATTAACGAAAAGTATGGTTGTGAATTGTTATGTTAATGTTCTGAAATTTTTCGTTTTCTGCCACACTTGTCTCGCACGAATTCTGAATCAATTTGAATCTAACTTTTAGTGTTAGGATTCGAATTCTTAATCGATTCGAATCTAACTTTGGGTGTTATGATTCGAATTCATAACCGATTTGATTTTAATTTTTTGTGTCACGTCTCAAATTCTTAGCCGATTTTTATTATCATTCGAATTCTGATAACTCGAGTTAGACGTCGGCTGCTTTGTTGCCATTTTTTACAAGAGGCCGACGTCTCTCTTGTAAATAATATTTTTTATTAATTAATTAACAATTCAAGTTAGAAATATAGTTTAGTCATTTCATTAAAAATTGAACTTATTATTTATTTTTAAAATTTATTCGATACAAGTATTATTTTTATTTTTAAATTGTCAATTGATAAGAGGACGTACTTTAATTACGCAAACAGTTTAAGGGGGAGGTGGTTGGAAAATTTGCTTACTATCTGGTTACCAAGGGGGTGGGGGTAAATTAAAATTTAACGTAAGAATTTTCGTTTATTTATTACTTAAAGAAAATCTGTTTAACAAAAGCTATATAACATATACAGTATTGCCTCAAGTTTTACTTGCTTCACTTTTCACACCAAGAATTTATTGGAAATCGTGTCACTTTATTTCCAAATTCCAGGAATTTTACTGAATATATTATGATTTTGTAGGATTTCGAATCTTGCGCAACGAGGTACCCGATTTTACGAAGATGACCAACTCGGAGATTGTCGACATGTTGGTCAAGCAGGTTCTCTTCAACGATGTCGACGTGGTGGCAGTGAACAAGCCGTATGGCATAGCCGTTCACGGAGCCTACGGCGATGTCTCCACCAGTCGGATTCGGGGCAAGTTCGACACTGTCATCCACTTTGGCTACTTCCTGTCTGATCTAGCGAAGAGGTTGAACTGTGACAAGCTGTATCCGGTTCACCGACTTGACCGCGACACCACCGGAGTGCTACTCCTCACCAAAACCCAGGAGAAGGCCAAGCAACTCAGTGATTTGTTTCGCTCGCATCGCATCGAGAAACGCTACCTTGCTATTACGAAAAACGTTCCGGACCCTCCCGAGGGTATTATCGATATTCCCATTGAGATGGGCTATGTTGAGTCAGATAACAGGAAACGCGAACGAATGGTCCTCTGTCCCGAACCGATGGAGGGCATTCGAAACTTAAGGAGATCAAGAATTGCTAAACGAGCGATTACAAGGTATCGAGTACTCTCGGAGAATGGTAACGCTGCGCTTGTCGAGGTAAGCATCTTCTATATATTACGATCCCAAGGATTATCAGTAAAAGATAAGCCTGATATCGCTAATTGAATGAGCGGGAAACATACGTCCCGATAACGTCTTTGGGAGCGAAAGGGTTAATGAATAATATCGTAGTTCTCTTTGTCTATGTTTATTGTTTAATCTAACTTTTACTGTTGTAATTCGATTTCTTAACGGATTCGAAAATAACTTTTTGTATTATGATTCGAATTTTATTCCGATTTGATACGAATTGTTTGCATAACTCTTCGAATTCTCATTCAATTTGTTTCCAGTTTGATCTCGGCAGCTTTTCCACAGTTTTTTTACAAGAGGCAGACGGCGCTTTAGCGCCGGGGTTTTCGTAAAAAATTCAAGCCATAAAGTAAATTGCTCCAATAAAAATAGTAACTTTGCCAATTAGTAACTCTACCATCAAAATTAGTAATTTACCTAATAAATAATAGTACATTTCCAATAGAAGTAGTAATTTATTCAATTATCAGTTTTTACTGCCTTAAGGAATCATACTTTAATTACGTAAGCAAAATATTTGGATTTTTAACTCCCTCTCCCTGTATAGTGAGCACTTTTTCTTACTAAAAACACTGTTCAATGAAGGAGTTTATGAAAAATGTTAACCCCCACCCTTCCCCCACATGTTGACGTAATTAAAGTACGGCCCCTTAAATAAATATTTTACTATTTTATACATAAATATAAAACCGTCATCGCGGTCGTATTAGTCAAGTTACTATTTTTGTTAGGTCGTTTACTAGCAGCCAAAATTCAACTTAACCATATCAATTCAATAATAATGTTTGTTTGTAATGGGTGTTTCAGGTGTTTCCGGAAACCGGTTTGCGACACCAGATCCGAGTCCACCTTGGGTTCGGTCTGCGCGCACCGATAGTGGGCGATCACAAGTACTCCGACCTGGAACGTCTAGTCCCGCAGAAACTACCGTCGGACATGTTGATGGCACTGCGTGTGCGGCAATCCAAGGTGCGTCACGTGCCAATGCACCTGCATGCGTACCTGGTGAGCATTCCCAACGCGGGCACCGACGGACGGCACATCTTTATCCGTGCTCCACTGCCCTACCACTTTCAACGTAACCTCCGACGGCTCAAGCTTAGTCTTCAAAACTAGTAGAAGTCGAAAATCTACCTTCTACCCTCTTTCTGTGAATACATCGTGTAAAAAACACAAACTTTCAACGTAACCTTCGACGGCTCAAGCTTAGTCTTCAAAACTAGTACACTGTTCAAAATACGGTTATCTGTCTAGTTATAACCAGAGTTGGGAATAAAACATAAATAAGAAATTCGTGACAATTTAACTATTTCTAGTTCAAAAGACGTGGCTAGGAAAAGAGCAAACCAAAGCCAGCAGACAAGTCTATGAGTAAAATACATTAGTCACGTTCTTTGTGAATTGCTCATGTTTTATTCGCAACTCTGATTACAACTCAACATTGAGCACGTTTCTGGTTATAACTCGACAAGTTTTTGTAATAGACTTCCAATTTAAACAATGTAAGTTTATAAGCAGACATTTAGAAAAATCAACGCTTATAAACTGAATTTTTTAAAATTGTAGGATTATAAGAGCTAACTTTTCTTAAATTGTCACTTTAAAAGCTTGCATTTTTGAAATTGTCAGGTTATAACCAGAAACGTGCTCAGTGTAGAAGTCGACAGTTTACCTTCTACCCCTTTCTGTACATACATAGTGTAAAAATCTCCCGGTGTCAATGTGTCTGTATCTATATAGCAATAGCAACATAACTTAAAGAAGAATGTTAAGAATTGCAATGATGAATTTTTTTGCCTAAATAAAGAATTGCTGAAGTAGGCTCGTCTTGTTTCTTGCTTTCTCTCTCTCTCTCTCTCTCTCTCTCTCTCTCTCTTCATTCCTGTCTCGTCTATGAGAGAGAATCACACCTCGGAGATGCTAAGAATAATCTGCTTTTGAAGAGAGGTGAAATGAGAGAGAAAGAGAGAGAGAGAGAGAGAGTGAAAGTAGTCAAATACTCTCGGTACGCATTTTTGAATGGAAGCCAATGAGAGAGAGAGAAAGTGAATGTGAATCTCTCTCTCTCTCTCTCTCTCTCTCTTTCTCTCACCTCTTATACACACTATCTTTTTCGGGTTTTTCTTTTCTCACTCACTCTCTCTTTCTCTCTCTCTCTCTCTCTCTTACTCTTTCTCTCTCTCTCTCTCTCACTCACTTTCTCTTTATATCTCTCTCACTCACTCACTCTCTCTTTTTATTTCTTTTTCTTTCTCTCATTCTTTCTCTCCTACTCTAGTAATGAAGAGATTTTAAGAAGATGAAGAAGAAATTGTCTATTGTCTTTGCTCTACTCGTATTATTATCTCTATTTATACCTCAACATTTTTTATGTCGCAGATGGCGGCAACAGGAATTCTACCTCACACCCATTGTAGCTAAAGGGGGGAATCTACATCTGGCCTAGATTTTCTATTCTCACTTGTGTCTACCTAATTTAGATCTCAAAATTATTGAAAAATCGTGTTTAAATTAAACTATATAGCAATAATAAAATAAGTAATAAACTAAAGAGAAGAATAAATCATATGATTTACTAATTTGTAAAAGTCGTCAATTCTAGTTTAATATTTAAGAATTTTGATGGAATTTTCTTTACTTCTTGCTGTTATGAAAATTGTTTGAGTTATAATTTATAACTCAAAATAACTTATAAATCATGTAGAAGGATTGCATGAAGTGTGTGTGTATGTGTGCAGGTTGCTAATTGGTCTCTCTCTCTCTCTCTCTCTCTCTCTCTCTCTCTCTCTCTCTCTCTCTCTCTTATTAACTTTGCTTTTCACAAGTTTCCACTGACATTAATCATAATTTTTTTATAACTTTATTTGAAGTTTTGACACTTGACTTGAGTAATCAAATTCATTCTATCTAGCATATTTAAAGTTTAAATTATAAACGAATATTACAACACCTAGGTAAAGAGAGAGCTTATACCAAAAGAAGAAAGAGAAGAGAATGGTGAGAGAAAATAGAAAGAGAGAGATGAAAGCATGCAACCACGAAGTTTTGGTGGAGAGGTATTGTGTGTGTGAGAGAGAAAGAGAGTGAGAGGGAGATTCTTGTCCGTATTTTGAACTGATTTAGTTTTGAACAAAGTTCTTTCTCTCTCTCTCTCTCTCTCTCTCTCTCTCTCTCTCTCTCTCTCTCAAAGTACTCTCACTTTACCACCCAACGATTCTTATTCTATCTCACTCACTCATTCTCTGGTTAGAGAAGCTATCCCTAACAATTCTGGGTGCATGCTTCTATCTTTCTACTCTTCTTGAGAGATTCTCTCTCACTCTTTCACTCTCCCTTATTCTTACTCTCTCTCACTCTCTTCCTTATTCTTATTCTCTCTCCCTTATTCTTACTCTCTCTCTCTCTCTCTCTCTCTCTCTCCCAGTAGGCCTGATAGTGGTTCTGGTAGAGGCGCGCACCACTACTATTTTAGGTCAAGCGCGAAGTGGCTCCAAGAATAACGGCCTTTGAGAGTGAGAGTGGCAACGCCCCCTTCTTCTCGGTGACGCCACTACTCGAAACCACACCCACTCTCTTTCCACCATCATACGAAACTCTCACTCTCTCATCAGGCTCACACTTGCTCCAACACTCTCCTCCAGTGTAAGTCTCTCTCTTTCTCACTCCATCTTCCTTTTGGCTCACCTTCCTTCTCACTCTTTCCCCAATCTTCCTCACAGTTAGGTTTCTTTTGAAGGTGTCCCAAATTAAAAGCTGCCATGGTAAGTTTGGACCAACCTTAGGAGATTTTTTCTAATAACATTAAATCTTCTTTTTCCTATATCTCTTGAAATTTCTGTGAAATTGTGTGCTCGACAATAATAATTATCAAAAAATTAAAACACCAAATTTATTTTTCTATTCTATTTTGAATTTTAATTTTGAACATACTTTTGAATCCAACTGTGATTAACTATCATCACAACTTCTCAAACTCAACAATATATTAACTCTGGGATAAATCAGGCCGATCTGAAACCCCCAGAAGTTGAGAGTAAGTTTCATTTTTTGTTTTAATTTGATTCTGCAAAACTGCTTTCAAACAGTCGACTTGAAATTATAATTTTTTAAATATATGTTTAAAAAATTTCGATTCACATTTTTTGTGTTGATTTATTAAATTTTGACTAGATTTAATTTGTGCAAATAGTTAAGTTGTAACCTAGTTTAGATCAAGCTCGTTAGACTTCTCATTTAGGTGAAACACCAAATGCTTTGAGAATTAGAGAGAGAGAGAGAGAGAGAGAGAATTGTTTATTCAAACCGACGAGTTTACCGGAATGAGAGTGAGAAAAGAAGAAGAGAGAATTGCAGTGAGAATTGCCAGTTCTGGGTTTGGGTGGGTTTTGTTCTATTTATAACTTCAACACAAACCGTCTGGTGTTGACTGTTGCAAGCAATCTCTAGTAATTAACTTTAAACTAACACGGTTTTCTTTCTCTCTCTCTCTCTCTCTCTCTCTCTCTCTCTCTCTCTCTCTTGCTGTACAATGCAGAGGCTCGTCTTCACTTCGACATCTACGACTTTGAAGGTGAGGGCAAGTGCGACTACTTCTACCTTGGAGACCTTCTCCGGTCACTCGACCTCCGACCCACCAATGCCTTGGTCGAGAAGAGTGGCGGCCAGAAGAAGAAGGGTAAGTTGTTTTTAAAATGGTTATTATGGGAGAGTAAAAAATTTTAAAAAATCCTTAAAAATGCTTTTACAATTTAATTTAATTTAAAATCAAGAAGAATCCGTCTATAGTAATTGCGATAAAACAGCTACAGTAAACCCAGTGTGGATTAGCCCCTTCTGTTGCAGTGCAAAGTGTTCACGTGATTGTTCGAAAGTTTGCACTGCCAAAGTGGTGGCTATTTCGATCAATTCGCTGTTAACTCATGACTGAGTAAACCCCTTATACTTGCGTGTGGTGTTCGAATTTATTTTAATGTCTTCTACTTTGCTTTGAAAACAACGCGTAAGTATAGAGGGAAAAACTGTATAAACTGGGTCGTTTTGTATTGAGATTTTTGTGGTTAATACTCTCTAATTTTTTAACAATAAAACATATATCATCTGAAAGCTTATGATTCAAGGATTTCAATGATAGCTAACACTAAGTTAGACCAGCTTTGGGAGAGAAATTATTTTCGAAACCTAAGATTTTACTACTAATTAACACAATTCAAGTTTAGTAGTTGCTCGATTATCCGTCAGATGGCACTCTTCTTTATTTAAACTTTTTAAACATTCAGACAAATCGAATCCCCTATACTGGATTTTAGATTCGCTTTTGATTTTTTCAAGTATAATACATTGTTAAATGAAATTCGATTTTTTTGTAACTTTAAAAAATGTACCTTAATTTAGCAAAATCTAATATGAATCTAAAATCCAGTATAGCGGATTCGATTTTTCTCAGTGCATAATTTAGTAAACATTCCAAAATGTATCACTCTCCTAATTATTTTTTCGGTGTTGTTGGCTTATGGGTTTTTATTAATATTATTATAAATATATGTAGGTCAGAAGACGATGACCTTTGAGGAGTTCCTGCCGATCTACAGCCAGGCGAAGAAGGACAAAGAGGTGGGCGCCTTTGAGGACCTGCTGGAGGGTCTCAAGGTGTACGACAAGGCGGAGAACGGTACCATGCTCGAGGGTGAGCTTGCGCACGTCTTGCTCTCCCTTGGTGAGAAGCTCAACGATGCCGAGGCGGAGGACATCATCAAGTGCTGCGCCGGTGGTGCCGATGATGATGGATTCATCAAATACGAAAGTGAGTCACTCACACACACAGAGTTGCGAATAAAACATATTTTTACAAGAGGATCGGCGCTAAAGCTTCATCTGCCCCCTGTAAAAAAACGGAGGAAAAGCCGCCGAGGGCAAACTCGAGTTATAATTGGAAGGGTTATGCAAAAAAATTCGAATTGAATCGGGAGAGAATTAAAAAAGATCGAATTCCGAATCAAATTGACGAAGAATTCGAAGATTTATGCACAAAATTCGAACCGAATTGGAATAAAATTCGAATCATAACACAAATAGTTAGATTCGACTCGGTTAAAGATTCGAATCACAACAGTGAAAGTTGGATTCAAATTTGATTTTTTATATTACGTGATTTGTGAATCTCCCCTTAGTATCGTTGTTTTATTTTAAATCTAAAAATACACGGAATTTGCTTTACATTTATAAAAATCAATCTAATGGAGAAGTACTTCTGGATTATTGATAAAGATTAAAATTTAAAGCAACACTCAATCTAATTGACTTAGATTATCTAAATTGACCTATAGTGCCATTGAAAAAAAGACTTTGGTTGCTCATTTCATAATAACTTTAGATTTGCTGCAAAATAAATTTTGGTTTCATTCGTTTGGTTTAAAGCAACTTCTCAATAGACAATTGCAAAAAAACAATTTTATAAAATTCTATTTTCTCTTTCATTATCTTTTATAAAAGAAAGTTTATAGAAAACCGTCACTTTGATAGTGCAAGAAAGTTTACGGAACTCTTCTATAAATACCCAGGGTTGGCTTTTTCTGCCATTCCTATCTAATTGTTTATCTATTTATCAATTTCTTACCTAATCTAATTGATGTCCAAAATGACTAACCATGGTAACTGTTGGTTTGAATGCAGCCTTCATCAAGAATGTGATGACCGGACCGTTCCCCGAAGAGAGCAAGTGAACCATCGCCAATCCACCAACACCAGCTTAACATCACACCCACCACACGCCCTCACCACCATCCACACTTTTGGAATGACTCACCTTGGTTGAAGTCACCAAATTGGCTCACCACCAACCTGTGCCTTGATGATTATATATATTTATATTACTATTATTATTAACAACTATCAAACAAAAACAACAGTCAAAAAAGATCACAACATGGTCCAAGTGTTGTCGACACTCTTTTATTTATTTCTTCGTTAAATAAAAATTTATTATTCTTATTGTTGACATTTTTTAGCTGTAAATAATAAGAAGGGAGAGCTGAGCTCTCTCCTAAGAGCAGGGCGAGAGAAGTGCGGCGTAGGTTGTCAGACTTGCTCGTTTTTCAATGG
>DVQH01001910.1:0-11220 GCA_018231625.1 Papilio phestus | reverse complement strand
TATTATTTTTTACTTAATAATTTGTCCTGGGAATTTTATACAAGCGTATTTTTATTTTTTATGTTATTATTATTGTGATTTGATGTTTCAAACTGCCAAATTTACACTATTTAAACACGATTTTCTTAATTTTTAATTTTGACTACTATTCTCTACTTGCTTATTTTTTTCTGAAATTTTTAATTAAACAAAATTATTTAAATATAATAATGATAATTGTTGTTATTTTTTATTACTTAAAAATTTGTTCTAGGAATTTTATATAAGTATATTTTTATTTTATTTTTTTTGTTATTATTGTTATGTGTGAAGTTTGGTTTTAGTACTTTTGGGGGTTTTTAAGTGTATACCGGAAAAAATCACAGTACTCTTCTTCTGTCAGTTTATGTTTGGTTTGCTTTTCCCTATGAACTGAGAGGAAGTGAGAGAGAAAGAGAGAGAGAGAGAGAAAAGGGCGGAGCAACTGCTCTTCTTTCTCTTCCCAACTAAAGTATGTCAACAGAGCTCTAGAGTCAGTCTGGGATTGCCCTGCCTAGACATTGTTAGCTCATCTCTCACTCTTTTTTACCCAAAAAAACAAAAATAAACAATGGAACGATTTTCCAACGTTCTACGACGAGTTTCCTTTGGTTTCGTGGGATCTTCATCAACCAAAAATTCATCATCATCATCATCATTATCCACGGTTAGTGAAAATGAAGATTCTACCATTAAGATTTCTGACGAGATCAATCATCAAAACAAACCTGCCAATTCATCACAAGCTAACCAAGATTCATCTGAGCTTTCATCCAGTTCAAGAAGTGAATTCACTCAAAACAACACTCGAAATCGAGTTTCAGCATGTCCTCTATGTCAGTGTGACTTTAGTCATCAGCACGTGACACGGTTTGACCCGAAAACTGGCTTGGATTCTCGTATTGTCACTCTTGTGGATCGTGGAACTGATTCTTGCACTTTTGCCGATGATGGCGATGAGAAAAAAGTGCTTAACGAAAGAATGGAACTTGAAAACCAGAACAACAATGATAACCTAGAGAATTACGAATCACAAATGACCGACGATGAAAATGATCAATATAACACTAATGATTCTTTAGACTTTGATTTTTTGAACAATTTTCCGGTGAAACAAGAGGAATCAACTTTTCTACAAGACGAAGGTTTATTTGCAAGTGATGAATCGATTACCACCAATCAAGTGAAAGAAGATAGTCAACCAAATAATAATAATAATAATAATAAGACAATGGTTTCGGGAGTTGAAAAAGTTGCTTGTAAAGAAGAAGTTGTATCGACATCAAACTCGCCGATATTCTCACCATCATCTTCGAATGATAATAGTAATAGTAATAGTAATAATAATAACTCACAAATATTCTCTTCGTTACCATCATCATCATCTTCTTCTTCGAATGATAATAGTAATAGTAATAATAATAATAACATTGGCGTGGCATCTTCATCGGTTTCCTCCAGTGATCCAGAACCGACAACTTTCAAGTGTCCTCGGTGTCGCAAGTATTTCGCTGACCGAGCCCAGATGGAGTTGCATGCAAGTTCCAAAGAGGAATGTCGTCGTTTTCGGTGTCGCTTCTGCCCGGCAGCCTACTTCTACAATGCCAACTGTTGGCGACACGAACGGCAGATTCACCCGAGAGAGGCTGGGTTCATGTGTGTCAAGTGTGGGGTTTCGTTTACCTCGAAAGCAATTCTTCGGGAACATCGAGCCACCGAGTGTGTTCCTCCTTCTCTTCCGGTTTCGATTTTTCAAGAGATTAATCCACAATCGCTTCCAACAACAACAACATTGCAGGCTAGGTTGTTTGCCAAAAATTTGTTTAAATGTACCTACTGTGGCAAGTTTCTGACTTCACGCTCGGGACTGGTTGAACACATTCGAACACACACGGGTGAGAAGCCATTCAAGTGTCCCCAGTGTCAGCGGGGCTTTGCCAAACAGTTCAATATGAAGACTCATTTGAAGCGATGTCAAGAGATTGCCCCGTATCCGAATCAACCAAGCCAAACAACAACAAATCAAACTACTCAACGTTCAAATCAGTCGGTTTCTTCATTTCAGTATAATCAACAAACAGATTCAAATTTAACCCAATCTCACGCAGCTTCCGAAAACCGAGAAGAATCCGCCAATCAGTTTCAATGTTTCACCTGTGGTCAGGTTTTTACCGAAATGGCACAAATGTTGATTCATCTCAGTTCGCATAATGAGTGGAAACATGAATGTCCCTTGTGTGGCAAGTGTTACGCCGAAGCCAATGATCTTACCGAGCATATTCGGATACATTTTGGTGGTCAAAATGTTATTATTACCAACAATCAAAATCAACAACAAGAACAAAAGTTACAGAACCGTGAATCGTCGCCTTCTTCTTCATACTCATTTGCTAATGAGTCATCATTGTTTAATGAAGTCACAAATCAAGTCAATGATGATGATGATGAAGTGGTCTTTGTGGGTGAAGTACCTAAACCTCAAAGTACCTTAGAATCTCGTCTATCTTGATCTTCAACAAGGATGTTTTTAATTAGGAGTTTACTTAATCATTTAATATCATACTTTATTATGTATCTCATTTAAGAATTTTTTATTTGTATATACTTTTGTATTTTTTAATTAATTTATTTAAAATATACAATAAAATCTTATTTTATTCAAAGTTCTGTCTCCGGAAAATGGCTGTTTTTGAGTTTTAAATATTCGAAATAATAAATTTTAATATTTTGAATGAATAAATCAAATTAAACCTGAATCGTTACGTACTATTTGAAAGGGGCTCTGTGGATGTTTATTATTTTCAGTCTGTTCACGCATGCTCTGCACGTGTGTCAAACAGTCTGACTTAGACTGAAAATAAGCATAACTTTTGTCTTCCTCTTCTCTCTATCTCTCTCTCTCCCCCTTCCATGTTTCACTCCAAAGTAACAGGTGTTTCTCAAGAAACAAATAAAAGCTATGGAACGTCTCTCGGATGGTTTAAAATCTGTCACTCTTGTTGAAGATGAAATTGGTGATCAAACTTGTCTTATGAATAATTATAAATCAGTGATTCGTAATTCTCGTTCTCAAAATAAAGAAGACAAACGAAGACAGAAAGATGATGATGAAAAATGTGATACTTTGGAGCCAAGGCATAGATCTAAATCAAAAGATACTAATGATGAGGTTCCAAGGTGTCCTCTGTGTCCGCTTTTGTCAAAACACCAACATGTGACTCAGTTTGACCCGAAAATTGGCATTCACTCGCGAATTGTCTTTCTCGATCATACTAAAGATTCGTGTGATAAAAGGTAAAATATTGTTGGGCTATCTTTCTAGGTGGTTTCAAGTTATCTTTAGTATAGTTGATAACATGTGGAAATAATCTATTTTTTAAATTTTATTTTAATTCTAGTCTTGAAAAGACGAGTTTGATTCAAGAAATTCATTTCAGTGATGAGGCTGATTCTGGATTATCTCTAAGCAACGAATCTGAAGCCGATGGTGAGTATTATATATAACACAAAACTGAGTTAGGTTATTAACTTTTAAAAATTGGTTTGAATAGTATTTTTGGGAATTGCTTAAAAATTGTTTATTTTTTATTAGTTATGATTTCTTCAAACCAATGCAAAAATTCATTTGTTAATAAAATTTTCTATATATTTTAACAAAAAGTATAGTCGTGGGTTTCTATGTTCTATGATCTGGCATCTTTCGTTTTCTGTCACACTTCTTGGGAATGCACCATAAGATTCGAACTCTTACCAATTCGAATCGAACCAATTTTGTTATGGTTCCGAATTCTTAACCAATTCGAATCTAACTTTCTTTGTTATGATTCGAATTTTTATCTAATTCGAATCTATCTTTCGTTGTTATGATTCGAATTCTTAACCAATTCGAATCTATTCTTCGTTGTTATGATTCGAACTCTTAGCGGATTCGAATCTAACTTTTGCTGTTATAATTCCGAATTTTTAACCGATTCACATCTAACTTTTATTGTTATGATTCAAATTATTATAACTCAAGTCTTTATTAATTATTCCTTGTTTTGGTTTTTAGTACCCGCACAATTCCAAGAAATGGCGGCGAAGAAGACAAAAGTTGTTTCGTATGATCATGATGATACCAAAGACCAACTTGCAAGTCATGACTTGTCAAAGCAAAACTCCACTTCCGGTTCCATTCAGTGTCGATTCTGTTCGCAACACTTTGCGAATGGTTTAGAGTGGTTTCGCGATCATCACGAACAATTTCTACACAACAACGGGAATGGTTTCACCTGTGACCAGTGTGGAGTTCACTTGACAACTAAATCGGAAATGTGTATCCACAACGAGAACTTTCATTGCTCTTCGAATCATCTCAGCGATCTAAGTCGTGATGAACCTCTTAGATTTGACAACAGAAACAACAAGAAGAGAAGTAATAATAAGAATAATCAATCTGAAGCCGATTTGAAGCCATTCTCCTGTGAACACTGCCCGAAGAGCTTTGGGAGTTATCAAAAACTGGAAAGACATCAGAAGAAGAAGTGTCAATTCTCAGAGGTGGATGATTCCTTGATTACTGATTTGAACTTGTTGAACTGGATTATTAATGAGTGTGAGGAAAAAGAAGTCAGATCTACTAAACCAACAACTAGTTCTAACTCATCCATGAGTTTGCAAAAATCATCAATTACTATTGAGAACACTGAAGAGATTAGTGACAGTGTGATTGTATTGACTGATGATTATGAAGCTGATTTAAACATGCGTTGGGATGCAGAAGAGGACAGTTGCTCTTCAATCAATTCTGATTCATTCGAAAGTCCTAAATCCGCAGTGAATATTGAGGACATTGAAGAGATTAGTGATGATGAGATTGAATTTACTGATAATGAAGATTTAAGAATGAATTGTGAAGTAGTAGCAGAAGAAGCCCGTTATACTAAAAATTCATTTTCAACCAATTCTAACTCATCCAAGAGTTCTAAATCCGTAGTGAATATTGAGAACACTGAAGAGATTAGTGATGATGAGATTGAATTTACTGTTGATGGAGATTTAAGAATGGATTGTGAAGGAGAAGAGACCAGCCACACTAGATCTTCTTTAACCAATTCTAACTCATTCAAGAATTCTAAATTCTCAGTGAATATTGAGAGCACTGAAGAGATTAGTGACGATGAGATTGAATTTACTGTTGATGAAGATTTAAGAAAGAGTTGTGAAGTAGAAGAAGAGGGAGTTAGTTACGCTAAAAAATCTTTAACTAATTCAGATTCATCAAAGAGTTCCAAATCAGTCGTGAATATTACGAACACTGAAGAGATTAGTGACGATGAGATTGAATTTTCTGTTGATGAAGATTTAAGAATGAATTGTGGAGTAGAAGAGGCTAGTTACACTTTAACCAATTTTAACACATCCAAAAGTCTCAAATCAGTCATGACTATCGAAAACACTGAGGAGATTAGTGACGATGAAATTGAATTTTCTGTTGATGAAGATTTAATGATGAATTGTGAAGTAGAAAAAGAAGAAGAAGCCAGTTACGCAAAAAGCTCATTAACTAATTCGGATTCATCCAAGAGTCCTAAATTAGTCGTGAATATTGATAATACTGAAGAGCTTAGTGAGGGTGAGCTTGAATTGACTGATGAAGATCAAGATTTGAGAATTCAATGTGAAGAAGAAGAAACAAGAGAACCAAATCACTCTGAATCATCTATTTTTGGCTTGCTATCTCCAATTAGCAATCGATCACTGTCGATCATTGAGAATGACGATGAAAAAGAGGAGAAGACAAACGGTGTGAATGAAGATCAAGCACCAAGTTATAATAACAATTGGATGGAATATAATCCAAACTCGATTCCATGTCCCAATTGTGGTCTCACGTTTAGTGAAATGAGTCAAATGTGGATCCATTTCAGCGAGGAGACAAATCAAAACGAATGTCCGCTGTGTTCAAAAGTTTTTGCTGAACGCTCTCAATTGGAGAAACATACTAGAACTCATTTTGGTCAACAAGAACCAAACTCTTCTTCGATGGATCTAAATGTTGAGATTATCGAATTATCTGATGATGATGAGGAGGAGGAAGAACAAGAAACCAATATGGATGATGGAGTAATGTTTGTTGAAAAATTCGATAATAAATCGACCGAAAAATCAAACTTGTCGCAAAGATTTACTTGTCCTCACTGCCCTATCTATTCTACTCCACAAAAGCGACTTTTTGAGAAGCATTTGGTGAGACAGCATAACAACGGACACGGATTTTGCTGTTCTCTCTGTCCCTCCGCCAATCTTTTCATGGAGAGATCCGAATTTTTGGACCACAATCCAGCGCATATCGAACAACTTTACACCCATCACTGCCCGTTTTGTTCGGAGATTTTCATCTCGCCAAAATATGTGGACTCCGAAGCCCGACCTGTGATCGAGTGTTCCCGGTGTAAACGATTCTATGACGCAAACCAGATCAACAACAAAACACCACTGAGCGAGCTCACGGTTCAATATCCGTATCCGTGTCCTCGCTGCCCGATGGGCTATTTCAAAGATGCTCAATTGAAACGACACTTGAAAAAGTGTCAGTTTAAAGCTTTGCAAAAGTCACCGCAAGCACAACAATATTACCATAAACTCGGTCTTTGGAACTCACACTAACACACTATTTCAAAAATTTTAAAGAAAAGGTATAGATCTCAAACTTTATTTACCGAGCTTAAGATTAATTACAAAGTATTATACGAGTATTTAATTAATGTTATTAAAATTTTATTTTTTGTCAATTTTTTACATTTTGTAATATAATAAAAATTTTTATTGTATGACGTGATTTTTTTTGTTTAGTAAAAATCTCTTTATATATTAAAATAAATAAATAATATGTTCTATGTTCTGTCATTTTTTTGGTTTTCTGCTACTTACGTTTTGTACTGTAAAAGTTATGCTACTTTCACTGTGCTTAACCGATTCGAATTAAACTTTGGTTGTTGCGATTCAAATTTTTAACCGATTCGAATCTAACTTTCTGTGTTCGATTCGAATTTTGTGCATAACTCTTTGAATTCTCATTCAATTTGATTCGGAATTCAAACTTCCAATTCTCACTCGTTTTGTTTCGAATTTTTTTTGCATATTCCTTCAAATTATGATAACTCGAGTTTTATCTCGTCGACTTTGTTACCGTTTTTACAAGAAGCAGACGCAAAAACAACAATATTTAGAATCTTGTTATTTCTTGAAGAATTCTATAGATGCGGTATTTGTTATTTACATCATCTGTGGACAGACACTTATTGTCAGCTGTCTCACGTGTATCACTCACTCACTGAGTGTTTACTGACTGAAAAAATGAATGAATCAAAACAAAGCAGCGCTTATCATCATTTACACACACACAGACTTGTCTTGATGACCTTGATTGCCAAACTTGTATTATTACATCAACAACATTCGCTAAAGTGTCTGGGTGAGTTGAGCAGTAATAAAATTGCTCAAACATCTCTCTCCAAAAATATGAATCGCTTTCTCTATTGCCTTGATATTATTATTAACAATGCATAACGGGATGGTTTGCTTGTTATTTAAGCCAAATCCAGTCTCTGTTTTGTTGTTCAAGTTATTATTTGTTATGATTACAAGTTTCACTTTTAAACTGAAGCCATGCAGCAGCCTTCCGAAATAGTGAATAATCAACAAAATGCAACAAGAATCCGATGTCCCTTCTGTTCCTTGGTATCAAGTCACCACCACGTGACACGATTTTGCCCAGAAACTGGTCTTCAATCTCTGGTGATTTTGTCAAACCAGAATGAAAGTTTGCCAACTGGTTTTCCTAATGCTCAGAGTAATGCTCAAAACAATGTTCGAGTTGCTCAAAACAATGTTCGAGTTGCTCAAGAAACAATACGTCAACAATCCAACTGTGATATTAGCCTTGAAACCGAAACTAATCGAAATCAAGTACAAAAACAAAGTCACACTAAACTCATTTCTCCAGTGACAAATTCGTGCAATTCAACTCAACCAACGGTTCAAATCAGCCAAAAGTTACTTCAAGTTTGTAAGAAAGAACCGGGACAATCTTCTGAAACAAATGACTTTCCCTGTCATTACTGTTCACTTACTTTCGACACTGACTTGGAACGTGTCAATCATTATTCACGTTTGCATCCCAATCAACACTTGAAAAGTGTGGCCAATTCGAGGACTGTTTCTTCGGAAGGTAGATTTGAGATTAAGCAAGAAGTGGAAGATGTAGAAGATCACGTGATCATCAATCACAACAATCAACATGTAATACAACAAAACCTGCCGACTAATTGCAATCCACAACAAGATTTGCAAGAGCCACAAGCCAATCAGAGTCAACTTTTAAATTATCTGACTAATCAAAATCAACATATAAACCAACAAACAAATCACAACCAACTGTTAAATCAACCAATCATAATTAATTTTAATAATACCACCCAACCGACTAATCAACAAAATCAACTGACTATTCAACATTTAAATCCACAAGGCAATATTATTAATCCACATTCTACTCAACCGGTTATATTAGCTGATACAAATCAACTGACCAATCACAACCAAAATTTTACAACCCAACAAGCTTATCCAAGTCAACATTTCAATCATCAATCAACTAATATCAATCATTCTAATCAGTCTATTCTTCAGAATCAACTGACTAATCAGAATAATCAATATTTAAACCAGCCGAGCCATCAAAACTCGTATTTGAATCAACAACATTTAAACACATTAACAAATTGCAATCAACTTTCACGACCGGCAACTAATCAGAATCAACAACAACAACAACATATAATTCTGCCGACATATCAAAACCAATATTCGAATCATCAGCAAATTAATAATAATAACGATCAACATGTGAACCAATTAATAACTAATAATCACAATCATAATCAACCAATTAATCCCAACCAACCTTTATATCAGCCGACTAATTCAATTCGACATTTAAATCACCAACAAATCCTTCCAAATCAACCTTTGAATCAACTTTCGAGTTATATTCAAAATTTTAATAATTCAACCAATTACAACCAACATTTAAATCAAGCAATTAATCCCGTCGTATCTCCGGTATTACAAAATCAAACTTTCATGAACCAAGGTGCAAATGCAAGTAATCCACAAATTCACTTTCAACATCATATTCTAGATAACAGTACTTTGGACGAACTCCCAGTGATTCGTCAAGTTGAAACGTGTAGAATCTACTCGGAGGCAACCAATAACCAAGACTTTTTCACTCATCAGCAACAACAAGAGCAATTGCATCATCATCATCAAACAGTGATTTCCCAACCAAACTTTGATCAACATTCTCAACAACAACAACGCCAAATTCTACCTCAAAATAGAATTACGAATCAAAATCAACATCCGATAAATTCTGGAATAACCCAACTAAATCCGTTAGCGTGTTTCACTTGTAATGAGAAATTTTCTAACCCGAACCAATTGTTGATTCACATTAGCCAACACAATAAGTCCGAGCCCAAGTGTCCACTTTGTTCCAAGTGTTTTGACAATTCCGATCAAGTCACCGAGCATATAAAGGCGCATTTTAGACGGAATTTACCCAAGGAGAGAAGAAATAGTCAAGTTTCCGTTACGGAATCTATTGGGAATAATAACAGTAACGAACTTAACAATGGCAATAATGATAATGATGATGTAGTGTTTGTTGAAGAAGTGTCCAAAACCGACTCAAATGCAAAAACATCCAAGAATTCTCAGAATGTAGAAATATCGGGAAAATCTCATAATCTTCCAACTCAACTAGCAACGAAGAATCAATCTTTATTGCGAACCTACTTGAATGCGGAAGTGTCTAGAAAATCTTCTCATCTTCAATCGGACCAACAAACAAAGCAAAGTTCATCGGAGTTGCGAACCAACTCGAATGTAGGGGTATCTAAGAAATTTAAATCTCAAAATCAACAAACCAATGTGAGTTCATCATTATTACGAACCGACTCGAATGTAGTAAAAGTGCCTAAGAATGCTTCGAATCATTCAGATCATCAAACTAAGGATAGTTCCTCATTATTACGAACCGACTCAAATGTAAAAGTGCCAACGAATGCTCCAAATCATTCAGATCAACAAACCAATGAGATTTCTTCATTATTACGAACCGACTCGAAGGTAAAAGTGCCTAAGAATACTCCGAATCTTTTAGACCAACAAACCAAGGATAGTTCATTATTACGAACCGACTCGAATGTTGTAAAAGTGCCAACGAATGCTCCGAATCATTCAGATCAACAAACCAATGAGAACCGTTCATCATCTGTTGAGAAATCTCCAAATCTTCCATCAGATCAGTCAACAAATTTATCTGTGCTACGAGGCTTGTTATCAAAAGGTGCTTCAAAACAAAACTGGCCTTGTACTCACTGTTCCAAGGAGTTTCGTCATCACCGGGATCTGGTGAAACATCGAACCACTCCGTTCGAGTGCAAACCTTTCAAATGTCGGTTTTGCTCTAGGGCCTTCAATCTTGAACGAACCTGTTGGCACCACGAGATGGCGAAACATGCACAAGAGCCTGGATTTAAACCTCGCGAGAAGTGGATCAATCGGTGCATTTGGTGTGAACGCCACTTTGCCCGTGGAGCCGACTTGACCTTG
This sequence comes from Papilio phestus, assembly GCA_018231625.1. Taxonomy (NCBI): domain Eukaryota; kingdom Metazoa; phylum Arthropoda; class Insecta; order Lepidoptera; family Papilionidae; genus Papilio; species Papilio phestus. The sequence goes on along the minus strand of DVQH01001910.1, from coordinate 540 downwards.
CACACCCAGAGTTGCCCCGGCAAAGCAACAAGTTAAATTGTATGGGTCTTAAACTTAACCAGCATATTTTTGTTTGGGAACTTTCTTATATACACTGATTTGTGTTACTGGTCTTAAATGGCCGAACACAAATCAGTGTGAATGAGAAAGTTCTTGAACAAAAATGCTGGTTATAGTTAAAACCAGGTTAACCCAAAAAATACAACAGTGGTCAATTAAACCAATAATGCAATTGCTTGAGTATTTATTTGTTTGTTGTACTTTAATGTTTTTATATATATATATTTACATATTTTTATAAAATAAAAAATTGAACTTTTTTAATAATATTTTTATAAAATAAAAAATTGAACTTTTTTTTATAATTTTAGAGTGATAGATAATGCAAGCAAAAAATGAATAATTAAAGTTAAATTGGCTCGTTTATTTAAAGAGAAAAATGTATAATTGAGAAAGATTTAAATAAAACATGAATTGAGTATTGCGGTATCAAGTTGATACTATCAACTGTCGCTAACCTTGCCCAGTTTTCAAACTTGG
>DVQH01001909.1:0-11222 GCA_018231625.1 Papilio phestus | reverse complement strand
CACTCTCTCTTTCTCTCTCACTCTCTCTCTCTCTATCTCTCTCTAACTTACTGGGGTCAGATATCTTGTCGGTTTATAAATATCTCTTAAGGTGTAAATCACAATTGAAATGTTACGTAATTTATTTTGAAACAACTAGAACCGGTACTAGGCTTTTTGCTGGCATTAATAGTTAAGTGTAACTTTATAAAGCGAGTAGAGTGTCTATAGTTCATTAGTTCTACTGTCTTGTTACTCTACTGATGAAATTAAGAATAAAAAAATCAATAAATCTAAAGAGACCATTGATATAGATCTGACGAAGCGCTACCAAGACACGTCAATGAAGCAACATTGTATGAAAGCTTAGCTTTGCCAATTGCAATCAATGCTCGAGGCATTATTTGACGAGTGACATTAAAAAGTTATGGGAACCCGAAGACCTTTCGATATGTTTGCAATGACATGCATCGATAATTCGTCATACTCATCACTAGCTGTATAATTGTTAGCTTGAGTGTACACCGAAATAAAGGGAATATTTATTTTAACTTATGCTATAAACTAAGGCTAATAAACAATGTAAACACATTATACATACAAATAATATAACTCGGAACAATCGGTCTTAACGCCTGTCGGAAAATTCTCTGCAATATTGCTTTATGAAACGTGCCGTTGTTCATTAGTAACGCGTTATCTATTTTATTTATCGAAATCCGTTTCGAAATCCTTTTCATAAATATTTTGAAGTCGGCCTATTAACAACTAGATATAATTCTATACATTGTTTGTATAACTCGCCTGAACCATCGTTAGGTTAAATCTAGGCAGGTAAGAAAGGTAATCCTGCATGAAATAATAAGTCTAGTATTTATGTTATGTTAGATAAAATTCACTTCCTAACTCTTTGTTTACTTCCTCAAAATAGCTTTGATTCCTTTCTAATAATAACCAACTTTAAGTTGATTATAAAAGTATGTTTGTATCGAACTCGCATATTCAAAAATCTCATACAAAATCCCTTGTAATGCAAGACACTAAAACGTAAGCTTATAATTTCTAGAGCTTGTACAAATAAATACATAATGATCTCTAAGTATTCGTAAAGTGTTGATTGACTATAAACACGTCTGTTAAAAGTTGTTAATAGCCTTTCGAAATTACCAAATAATTGTAAAGTACCGGCTTTCAGACGGAAAAAAATGAGCAATAAAATTATAGTATTGAGTGTCGGGAGCGATCACTAGTGCGGATAATTGCCGCTGACTGATCCGAGTTAACTGTAGCAATTACGATGATACTGTACGATCAAGCAGTGGAGCCGACAATTACCTTTTGTTGCACTTTTAATGTTATCTGGAAGTGAAGGTACGGACAAATTCTGAACAAAGTAAATTATTATTTACACGCTTTACATCTGTTGTGATTCTTTGTTATTCGTTGTGCAGGAAGGTGCAAATTATTTGCACTTGCTGGCTTAACGATTTTATAGAATACTAGCTGTTGCTCGCGATTTCGTACGCGTAAAACTTAAAACAATAAAAAAAACATAGCCTATATTACTCAGTGATACCGTAGATTATCAATGGCGAATGAATTTTTGAAATTGGCCCAGTAGTTTTTGTGTTATTTCAATACATTCAAAAATCCAGTAATGCAAGTCTTTCCTTTTGTAATATTGGTATAGATTAAATTGGCTTACAGTAATTTTAATTCCGTCGCTTTATAACGCGTAGCAACGTTTTTTCGGCATGTTTCTTATGTCAAATTGGTCTGACTAATATTTTTTAATCATATACGGAGTAGAGATTGCTCGTAACACTCACTGTATTCAGAACATTTTCTGATTTACTGAGTATGTTTTACTTTTATATGCTTTTAAAACATCTTACATTGCAATATATTTATTACCACTTTTGACTAAATTCAGTTTTCTCATATGAAACATAAATCGTTAGCGCTAACTAATGTAATTTCGCAAAACTCTTCAGATATGTATAGTTTGATATTTTCTCAGTAAGTTTCCGTAAAAAGCAAGTGATACCTAACATCTGTGCTTTATAAATCAGCAATTAACATTAAGCACTATTTATATACATGTTTAAATATTTAGTAAACCTTTTAAGGTGAATTTTGATGTTTCAAAATATACCTCATTGGGATTATTTGTCGTATTTTAAAACGTATTGCGAATTAACAAGTTCCGTTCGATTTATACTTGTGTTTAACTTGGTTTAGATTTTGGAAGCATAAAAGTCATCACCAACAAGGAGCTGCAAGTGTCTTCAAGGCATTTAAGACGATGCGTGGTTAATGGTCGGTTTCCCAGGTACATTTAACCATTCGTTAGTATTTTTGGTTCGATAACTTCATAAAATTCGTTTTCGAACTACCTAAATTAAATAAACGTATCAACCTAACATTAATATAGCTTTAGGCAGTGACAAAATAAGTGGAAACTTCAGTAACCCAGTGTAAGTCTACTTTAAACTTTTATGCTATACAAAATTAGTTTTGTTAAACTTTATTATTTTATTTAGCTTACATTAACCTTTCTTGATCTTTTTAAAGTAAGATGGTATCTATGTGCCTTTAAGCACTTTGTTTTGATACTTAATTCTGCTTAAAGTAAATTACAAAACTATCTAAACGTTTGCATCACCGTTTAAATGCAGTTTTGATCAATTGCAAATTAAGAGCATTTTTATTTGTTGCAGCAATTAATTTGTTGTGTTGGCAATTTTTGACATTTAATAAATGTCACAAAATGCAATTCTCTGTTATATTAACAACTGTAATAGATATTTGCAATTACATCGTACAGATTGTACTTAATGCAATACATACCAAAACACTTCATTCTTAGCAATTTTGCCTGTTTTTAAATGTAAAGTAGTAAGAATTTGATTTAGCACACCGGGAATAAATTCTGCTCAACTTGCTAACCCTATCACTTGGATACAAACTGTATAATGGTACAACATATGGTTCTTAATTCTCTACTCGGGTGTATTTTAAAAAGTAATATTGTAATGTGAATTTTTTTATTGATCTGTTTACCTTTATACTTCTGTATCCCTCTTTACCAGGTTTTGCCCTGACTGCGTCTACGCGGAATAAAAAATAATTAGTATGATGAATGTAGCCTGTGTTATATAGTGTTAATGTAGTATTCTATTGGCAAAAGTTTTTGAGTTACATTCGTTTCATTATAAAGTACAAATCTTTCCGCTTCATATTAAGTAAGTATAGATTGTTGTAGTGCAGGTAATGCAGAAATCCGTAAAATATTCAGTACATTATTTTCAATTTAGGTAATCTTTGATACAGAAGTCTTTTTAAATTTTTTTATTGAAATGTTTTAATTAAATATTTATTACAAATTTATGCTAAAACGGTTTTCCTTATTTTGTGAATAAAAAGAATACTATAATTTTATTGAAATCGAAATGTTTTTTAATTAAAAAAATGACGTAACATTTTCAATTAACGGCGGTAATGACTTCATATAAACGACTACTCCTTCTGAAGCTTTGAAACAAAGTGACAAGCGTCCTTAAAAGAAAAAATATGGCGTTTCGAAAGGAGTCCCATGTCGCCGGCATGATATTTAAATAACACAAGTTAACATTGGTCCAATATAAGAAGTAAGCTTCGTAACCTTGACTTTTACGTACTCCCGCGCTTCCGACGAGCGACAGATATATTGGCGTGCGACCGTCCGTTTGTACATCCTACTAAGTTACTACGTCTATTACATAACTAGTTAGTATTTTTAGCATCATATTAAATGAAAAATGTGATCGAAAAGGTAAAGGCAGTTAACTCAAAGTTTATCAATTAGTTAAATAATGTAACATATTATTACACAGAAATATATTACTAAAGTCTTCTTCAATTGTGTTTTTATTGTGGCAAAAAAAATCGAATCGATTAAGTTCTTTAAACAGTATTTATATTACGAAAGTTCCATAAACTTATATTAAAATGTGTTCCAATGAAAGTAAAGCCTTTATCTGTAAACCAATTCAATTGCTTTGTATGTAAATTGTGAAGGCGGGTAAGTGTTGACAACTGATGGTCAATATCTTATTAGCAATATCCATCGAAAATTGCATTTGTACGTAAGTTGTTTAAAGTATTAAATGTTCTTGATAACATAACTGGTCTGACTGTAATCAGCATTGTTTAAACTTACTGGTTAATGTCACCGATCAGTTGTGAACTCCGTCACTTTGTAAAAGGGCAATGAATGTAAGGTCCATTTCTGAATTAGAAAGTACTTGGAATGTACTAAACATAACACAAACAAACTGTTAGTATTTTTCCACCCCTGAGTGCATTTTGAGTCTGTGGTGATCCGAGACAACAAAGTAACACAGCCTAGACAGAAATTAACATGATAAAGTTTCAAATCTATAAGTGACATATACAATGTTGCAAACAAAACTATTAATACTAATATTAAATACTGAGGAACGCGGAACAATTTAATGTCGTGCAAAATATTTGCTTGCACGAGTAAATTGTTCAAGAGTCAACTCTATCCAAACGAATGGATCGACCGGAACCCGTGAAGCGTGATGCTTCGAGGTCGGCTTTATCTAGAAGGTCGAAAGCTAAGATGGATATTATGCCAGTTTCACACGAGTGTAGTACACTGAAGCATCAGTACATAATGCAGTACTGTTGCGAGATATAGTATTATAGTATTCTTTTAACAGTAAGTCGTTGACTCCCTACACTTATTTAGAAATATGAGTATACTTAATTAATATTATAAACAGAAAAAATAGAATTTTTGTTTGTATTGAAATAACTCAAAAACTATTTTTTTTAAAATACTTTCGCCGTTAAAAAGCTACGTTATCAGTGAGTAACATGGGCTATGTATTTTAACATTTTTTTAAATTTCACGTTGACTAAGTCGCGAGTAACAGCTAGTCTTATTCAAAACTAGCAGTACGGCGCGGCTCTACTGCGTATCAACATTACCCACGTGTGAAACATGTATTAGTTCTGAAACCTAATACGAGTTGGAATGTAATGCACGCACCATGTTGGGTGTGCGATTCATATACGAAACGATCCATGTCAGTTCAAAGCCTATTTGAAAATCTTTGCTCATTTTCAAAAGCTTTATATAGAAAATAAAAATTATTAAGAGTAAAATTTTTAAAATTGTGTAAATTCATTTTAGTAGCATATTTGTGACACATTTGGGTCATATGTTTTGTTATAGTGAATAGTGCTGGAATATTTTCATTAACTACTTTACTGTCCCTAAATAGAATATCATATTGATATAATTTTTAATATTACTATACAAACTTCTTGTTAAGATAGTTGTATTAATAAAGACACATATGGTGCTTAGATGTCAAAAAATAGTCAAACACTTATCCTTTCATAGTCTCTTAGACACGGAAACCATTTTAATCTGTATAATTAAAAAACCTTTTGCTCTTTAGATGTAGTAATTCTTTAAGGGAATTTTGATCTTACACTATTTAAAACGTTTTAATCTGACAGCTAGTTTAAAGCGCATAATTTATAATGGCATTTCCTGAACTTGCCATTTGTGATTCAGAATAAACAGAATTGCATAAGGAATTATTTTGTTACAAAACAGTAAACAAAACTTCTCATATTTTATGCCTATCTAGCTTTGGCTCGCAACTGTGTCTGCACAAAATTGAAAAAAAAATGTAACCAATAGGGTGTTATACGGGAATGTAAAGCTTCCATTCATTAGTTTCTATACAAACAAAAAATCTTTCCTCTTTATGAGTAAAGATACGTTTTCAATTTGTGAACATCCAAGTGTAATAAAATTTTCTCCTTCATAAAAATTCTCATAAAAAATTTATAATGTAATAGAATTTCAAAAGCTTATTTTTATTTCACATTATAATTCAAATGGTGAACGGTTCTTTGTAAATTAAAGCCGTTAGGCTGGTGGCGATTTAAAAATAATTCCTAGTAATTATTACTGTAACCATCGAAACGTGTAATTTAAAATTAACATTTAAAATACAGACACGTTCCAAGAGCTTTTAATACTTAAGAGCTTTTAAAAATCTTTATGAGCTTAAGAGCTGTTAAATGGTTGATCTAATTGCTTATTTCATTCTAATGGATGTTTACGTACAATTTATTTTTAAGGTCACATACTTAACACACGACCAAACATGTCGAGATGTTTACGACGGTATGATATAGAGATGCAGGTGCGCATAAAAATGCAATCGCTATTACAAGGAAACTTTATAGAAAACTGGACAACTGAAATGTAGCATTTTTCAATAAAGACAAGTTTTGAAGAAGAATGTAATTTTAAATGTTTTCAAGTTTTAAGTGACAGTAATGCCTTAACATACAGTGAGCTTTTTTGTTTACCGCTAAAGAAAACAATTTTAGTGGCGTAGAAGTAGATCGAACTCGTTTTTGGTATCACGTCGTGTTGATGTCGGCCTTGAGGCCTTTGGGCTCCCGACGTGAGCGACGGCAGACGAGCCTTTAATTAATGCCTTATCCTCGCCGCATCTATACAGCGAGTCTCGCCTCTTACACGTTAATAAATAAGTTGTGTAACAGTAAGTATCCACAGCTTTTGTTCGTCTACAAAAACATATCTACATCCCTTACATTTTCTTTGAACAAAATAGAGACAACCAATAATTTAACAATGGAAATTATGGGTCGTATTAACTTACGTTTACATTCTCAAAGGTTATTTTCATTTACTAGTAAAGCACGACAATACAAGGAACTGGACGATTTTGTTTGTTATTCGTTGTAATTTAGTGTGCGTTAATTACAAGCACTTTTACAGGAAAAATGATAACATTGCAGTCTAAATGGCAATTAAAATTTGGAAATCACCTCCTTCAGTGTTATATCTCGATACTAACTACAAACATATTTTTAACACTGAAAGAAACAGCACATGGTGTAAAACTTGTATAGGCAGGAAGTTAAAATGTCTATGTTTAATTTTATTGACTTTTACAATGTGAGCGACAAGAATATCTACTTAATTTTCTTGTCTCTCAATTATTTAAGAAGTGAAATAATCTTTTTGTCTAGCGATGTTAGAAAAAAGATTAGCGTCATTACATCCGCAAATGACTCTATTGACATTTTAAAAAAGTAAAAAAAAAAGTTTCGGAAAGTTATTATTGTCCTTGAAAAAATTTGCTAGACGAAAAAAAATATTCTGGGTATGTTTTACGTCATATAAAAATAACGAAAAAGAAAAATAAACATTGTTTGTCCTGTCTTTATTAAAGAATCAGCCCTAATACTAAAGTATACGTACAAGTTCAATAAAGTTTTCGCAAGATGACAGAACACTTGGGAAGTGCTTTATTCACAATGAAAGATGGAAAGCAATAATCCTTTCACCTCATTCTCACGATCGAAATTTATATTACTGAGTAAAACTGCAACCGGCTTCGAATACAAACGACGAAACGTGAAGCAAATGTCACTTAACAAACTGAAGCTTAGCAACAAAATATGCGCTTTAATAAAATGTAATAAATGGATTTATAGACTTTTGTTTTAATAATAATCTTGACTTCCCTGATATTTTAATTAAATACTAATTAAAAAAAAACAAAGGTAGGTGAAGTAACAGATTTGTTAAATAATTAAGATACTTTTCGTTACATTTTGGACTAAAATATATTTTTAATGCCATCACAACATTACGTTATTTAATTCATATGATTATTTAGACGATTTACGTGCATGAGATAGTGTACACAGTACAACTGTGGTACGATTGTCGATAGTTGAATGTTTCGCATCCAACTCAACTGTTCTGTTGCACAACTAAAAATCAAGTAGTGAGCGCACATCCAGATAAACTCTTAGGAATCAATGCGAGGCTAAACAGTTGTGCGATATTTTAGTTTCATGTGTGCACACGCTCTTATGGTACATCAAAAAGGTTTGACAATGGTTGACAGCGCAGACATCTAGGTTGCCGCGAGCGTGGGTGTCAGCTTTGTTCATTATGCACGTAGTAGCTATGGGAGGGTTAGTTGCAATGATCGCATTGTTAGTGGCGCCCAACTTAAATGTCAAGGCTGACATATCTGCTTTTGTTTTATTGGCAAGTATCAACATGATGCAATCCAATATAACATATTGATCGGTAATTTCAGAAATACGTTTATTTTTTATTCTTAATTTTTTTTCATTTTTTTTATTGCGGCTTCTGCCGCTCTCGTCGCTTCCCTGACATATATTTCTCAGGTACCTGGGATGCGGGTGTTTTTATTTTCAAAAAAGTTTACAATCGGTCTAAATCTAAAATTACAGTTATCCTATTTCTTTATTACAGTTTGTATCTCTTATTCTAGCCTAGTTTAAAATCAATAAATTAAATTAAAAACTAAATTTACAATTAAAACTGACTAGTGTGTGATTAAAACTTACATTACAGTTAAAAATTTAAAATACTAAATTTAAAAAACAAATATTTACAATAAAACATTAAACAATAGTAATAAAACAAATTTAAAAACAATAAATTAAAGTGTAAAAATAAAGTAAAAAGTACAGTAATAGACAATAGAAACTGTAAACACTAAAATCTGCTTAATATTAATGAACCCTTTAAAGACTGATTTTTTTAAATCGAATTTCAAAATGCATAAGTGTACCCTTTACTGTGTGTTTACTAAAGGAGAAAAATAATAAATCAACCCAAACGATGTTTTTATATGTTTTCGTGACATGCTCCTTTTTGTTTTTCTATAGTAACTTAAAGATTATCAGTCAAAGGTAACATATAAGCAGCCTAATATTAAAGTAAAATCGATTGTAGGTACCCAATGCGATGCGATGCGACGGACGCAGTCGCGGGCGAAAGCTAGTAGTTACATATTTTCCCGAAATGTAGATTTCTGGTTAACTATACAGTTAATGGAAACGTCGAAGTCTGTGACAAAAAATTTAATCAAGCAATCTGCACTTACACAGTAATCCTATTGGGAAAATGTAACGTTCACAAAATTAAGTTAACGTGGAGTGACGCCGACCGCGTCCCGCATAATGTAATTACTTCTTCTTGTAAAATTATTTACTCTGTACGAAAACAAATAGAAAAACAGACGTATTTCGTATTGTACTATGTGTTTTGCTTTTTCATAAAAATCCTTTTACTTGCAATAAGGCCGAATGTTAAAACGACATTTGTCGTAGCGTTTTAAATAATGAAGCCACGCCACGCTTCAAATTCAATTAACATTTTGAAGTTAGCGGCGCTCACGAAATGAGATGCGGTTCAGAATTCGGCCAATAATTAAATAAAACCTATCTACAATTATAAGTAATTTAATTAGATTTTAACTTGTTTAACAAATAAAAAAACACTAACTTTCGCCCGCGTGGAGATAAAAAAAAACAAAAGTAACCCTATGTATTCTTCCAGATTATGTGAATTACATCTATGCTAAATTTCATCGAAATCTATTCAGCACTTTAGGCTACAAACTCTTAAAAATTTCGCGTTTATTATATTAGCATGATTTTCAAATAAAATCAGTAAATCCAATAGTGCCTAGATACACGAGTATTATATACGAATATCGTAAGGGAATGATTTAATGCAACGTTTTTTGATATTCCACGTGGATTGGAAAAAACGTTGGATTCTTTTCAAGGTTTTTCCACGGATGACTCCATTTTGCAGTTCGCTCCGCGCCGGAAGTGCGACCGACACCTGCGATCACGACAAATAACTGATTTAAAAATCGAAGTCTTTTTCAACACACAGTCAAAGAGTTCCGTATTTATTCATACTAGAAAAATGGTCAGACGACTATCGGAATGAATTTTTATTTAAGTTTATTTTTATTATCTATGTTTATTTGGATATAATTGTCGCATGTATACCTGATGTAAAATATTGTAAATTCTCTTTAGCTTTGACTCATATTTTTGGCATCGTAAAGATATTTGATGAAGGTAGCATAATTGCAACTTAAACAAAAAGGGGGAAAGTCATTTCGGTGCAACGTAAATAAACTTAATACGCATAAGACGTTGACATAGTTTAGAATCTTCATGACACGTGCTATCATCTACCTTTTTGTGTAAATGCCCTAAAACGTATTATGTTTCAATGTGAAGTCGGTTCCGGCACAGAATGGCCAACATCCGACCGCTTCGCTAAAACTATCTCGGAAGTGCACTTATGTTCTTAGAACGTGTTCATTACTTGTGCTTCCTGAACAACTATCTATATTAGTGAAGTCTATTAGTAAAGTCTGAGAAGTTGCGTATACAACTAAAGTAGGATTTGCGAAAGGCAGGCGACTATATAAGTCCTTACATTAAGGTAAATAAAAGCGAGCGAGGAACCCTATATGAGTTAAAACCAAAGAAATAATGACGTATTCAAATAAACGATTCCTATAGACGAAATTATTTATATTAATTGCGATTTTTGTTACAGATGTCGAACACAGTCTAGCAGAACAACCGGTGCTTAATTTCGCGCTGTTAAAGTCGCGGGCAAAGGTTAGTATTATTTTACTAGCTTTCGTCCGCGTTTCCGTCCGCGTTTCCGTCCGCGTGCAATTAAAAAAAACAAAAGTAAACAGCCTATGTGTTCTTCCAGACTATACGCTACATTTATGCAAAATTTAATCGAGATTTGGTTTCTGTACTTATTGCAAATTATGGCCATTACTAAATCAATTTTTAAGTCATCACTAGACTCACATATCTCATTTCATTAAAAAACAAAAATATAAAATGTTGAATAGATTCATACTCAGTGGAAACGTTTACTAAAAAGGTATGAAATATTAAAGTTAATATCACGTAAGAAACATTTCACATTATTGCAAACTTTCATACACCATGTACCTATAAGTGATAAAATGTGTAAAGTCGTATTCAGATATCGGAAACTTTCCGCTTACTGAATAAACTTTTCTACGCCTTTGACTCAACTACCAGAATTACATGACTTAAATCTTAAAATATCGTTTAAAATTAACTAATATTCCTTTATACTATTACTAGCTTTCGCCCGCGACTCCGTCCGCGTGTAATAAAAAAGTCACATACAAGTACTCTATGTGTTCTTTCAAACTGTACTCTACGTCTATGCCAAATTTTATGGAGATTCGTTCAGCAGTTTAGGCTACAAATTCTAACAAACATCCATCCATCTATTTAAACTTTCCCATTTATAATATTAATAAGATTGTGAAGAG
>DVQH01001908.1:0-11225 GCA_018231625.1 Papilio phestus | reverse complement strand
GATGTTTGTTAGAGTTTGTAGCCTAAACTGCTGAACGGATTTCGATTAAATTTGGTATAGATGTAGAGGATAGTCTGGAGAAACACATAGGCTACTCTCTTTTGTTTTTTAATTCTAAACGGACGGAAGCTAGTCTTTTAATAAATATTTAAAACCATAATATGGTAAAATGACCCCAGACTACCAAGTTCATAGTTTCACCATTAAAATATATGTTGCAGATTAAAAGTAATATCCACGCTCAACATGTGGAAGCCAAAGAGGGACTCTCAGAGGTCATCATTCGCTTTGACTCATCTAAGGCTGCTGATGAGGTAAATAATTTTTTGGGCAACTAGTTCAGTATATTATAAAATGTGATTGAAAAAATAATGTTATCTTTGTAATGTCATAAAAAATACGTTTAATTTATTTTAATTTGCAGTTGGGTAACTCTTCTAACGATTTAATTTATGCCTGGTTCACACTTGACTAATGAAGTTGGACAGTTAAATCAGTAACTGGATTGGCATTCAACTGACATATAGTCCATACAATCGCTACCTTATGCTATCCAACTGTACTGGCCAGGTGTAAACAGCGCATTATTCTTTGTGTCTAGGTTTGGTAAAACGCCGATGTCACTGATGTAATTAGGACTTTATTATTTTCACAGTATTGTACAAATTCGAACAACCGCGCGCGTGTGTTGTGCGGCGCGGAGGAACAGGAGCAGTGGGTGCGCGCGGAGGAGTCGCGCGCGGCGGGGGCGGGCGCGGGGGCTGGGCGGCGGGGGAGACGCGCGCGCGCTCGCGAGCCCGCCCCCGCGCCCGCGCTCGCACCCGCCTCCCCGCAGCCAACGCACACACACATACGCTTCGACGAGTAAAATACAACTTTAAAGTCAATATCTATTTTCTTTTTATTAAACTCTAAAAATTAATTTATATAATTAGTAAACGGTGAATAAGTAACATTACCGCTACCAGAGGTAATATTATTTTCAAATATCTGAGGCTCAAGGTCATTGGCGCGGTGCGCATTGCCCTCCCCTCCCCGTGGCATACCCTGGTACACTTGAAATTCTTTTCTACGCAGCGCGCCGCAGGTAATAGTCGCCAAGATATATGAACACTTTAATATGTATAAGAAAGAGTGATAGATTATTTTCTTGTGTCTTTACCTTTGTGTGTTATTACTTCAATAATAAATAAGAGTAAAAGATATTTGTTTTATAAAATAGTTTTTATTTTATCATGTAACGTTAATGTCAGTCTTAAAAATACGCACAATTACAAATTATTAGTCTGCAGGAGGCACTGGCACAGTATAAAAATAAAAAGTAAACCTTATATATCAAAAAGTAACATATAAAGTCATAAATACTAAAGCTACGAAGTAACCTGTATACAATAACCTGCTCCATTTTATTTCCTCTTAAATTTTACGTATCCGATATGACTTAAAAGTATACATAGTTTTAAGTACCGTCTTAAGTGATAAAAGTATTCAAATAGTAGTACAATTTGTTCTCTGGAACATTAATACCATAAAAGTAATAGTATATGAACGAGCACCGAAGGATGTAAAAAAATTGCAAGTACAAAATCAAGTTTACCGAAAAAAACTTATGTTATAAAAACTGTCCGCAAACAAACATATCACAATAATCAACATTGATTATCAGCATTATGTACAAAAGAGGTAGATTAACTTATATTTATTACTATGATGCCTCCATGTGCCTATGAACAGTCACTGGGGCTATTATACTGTTTTTACCGCAAGGTACTACGGTCGTAAAATCAGATTTTAATCTAGGCTTTATCTTGGCTGGAATTGGGCAGCTGACATCCGATTTTGTGTCGTCTGATAAAATAATTGGATCATTAACTGAGAATCCTGTTGCTTCGGAATCTTCGTGAGGTGTCATGGTAGAGTAACCGTGATCGGAATCACCCGCGGTGTGCGGTCGCCTGTAGCCAGTGATGACGCGGTACGGCGATATCGGCGCTTCTATTTCCATGGCTGGTAACAATTTATCCTGGCCCGACTGATCGTGCATATCTTCAGAATGCAAGTGACTCATTTGCACATCAGCATCGTGCCACGTTTCTGCCGGACCGTCCACATATAAATTATGGCAACTGGCTGTAGTCACATTTTGTCTATAACAATATATTGCTACTGCTATCACTAAACTAACTGTAATAATACAACCCGCTATTGGACCAATCGCAGAATAACTTCCTAAAGCTTCTCTATTGGCATGACCGTATGTACTTTCACCATATGGTGTTACAGCACCTAACACTCCATTAAAACACGTAGACTGCGATGTACAAAATGGTGAAGATAAAGGCGTTCTACCATCAGCATCTACTTGACACCATTCACAACCTAAAACACCTAAACAACTAGAATGTGTAAGGTAAGTTTCACATTGAAAATCGAAGCAGGATTTTAAGTTTTCCGCAAAATTGTGGAAGTAATGCGATCTATGATTATTATTTTCTGGCATCAAACCACAAAGTGGTATATCTTTGTTTATTCTTGTAATATTCACATCTGGACAATCGTAAATCTCAGAGCTACATTCACATGGGCATTCACATTCATTTTGCTCCATACGGTTACAATTCAAACAAAGTCTATCAACCATGCTGCATGGACAGAACGCTCCTACATTACATGATGCATTAACTAAACCTATAAAAGCATTTGTTCCAGGTATTGTAGCTATGTAGTAATGAATACAATGATCACCAGGGACTACATTAGAAAGCACATTTGGCAAGGAAGTATTAAATTCATAAAACCTTTGTATAGTTTTATCAAAGAAATTATTACACAATCTTTTTGTGACAAAACCCTTATGATTTAACAAATCAATTGCAATCATGGATTCTTTATGAGTAATATGCTGTTGTTCTATTGGACCAGAGCTATTAGGATCCATCAAACCAGGATGTGAAACTAAATATCCCCGATTGTTCATTATTAAACATTTTACATAGGACATGGCACACAGTGGTAAACTATCAATAAGAAGTTTGTAAAGGAACCCCATAGTGACATCCATAGATACAACCATAGTTGGATACACTAAACTTTTTATAGCATAGGAAATAGTCACAACATATCCTGCACCACCTACATCTAGATTTGGTGGTGTTAAAATTATTTTCCCAGGGTTTTCCATAGCAAATGTAAACCATTGTCTCCTGACTGGTTCATAATCATACTCTAAGACAGTCCCTGGATACATAACTAAAACACCACTTTCAGTCACTGCATATCTTCTGACAACATATTTAGAATAAGGTCCATGCAAATGTTGCCTTTTGAAAAAGGACAAAATGGAGTTGAGGAAACCAACATCTTGTTGTATCTCATTTTTAAGGCCAGGATTAGACAGCCAGCCATGGGCAACACTTTTTAAATAAGCTAAGTAGTTTTGCATATAAGTCACTGCTTCTTGGCCATCACCCATATCATAAAGATATGTAAATGGAGATTGAAAACTAGAAGGACTTAGATAAACAGTACCTTGGTCAATAGTAGCTATCTGTTTGAAATGGCGACACATTGTACCAGATTTTGGTGGAAATAAATCAAGCCTGTGGAATAAAATTTCCTTACTGCTTTTTGTAAAAAATATGTTTGACTTATTGAATAAATTGGAGTTTGAAGATTCAGACACGACACATACAATGTACAAATTTAGTACCCATTTCCAAGAATATGTTATTGTTCTTGTACTATTTTGATCAAGAAATGTACTATTACCTGATTTTTGTAACAACAAATGGTTTTTAAACTCATCTATAAAATCATATGGTTCAATTGCTTCTAAATAAGTAAATTTAATCTTTTCAGATGCTGCTTCTGGCCTTGGGAAATATGTGTGCATTAGAACTTTTCCTGATAAATCCATGATGAATGCTCTTTTCCATTGATTGGTTCCTTTAAAATAAATAATATCTTCTGCAAGATCAGACCAATATAAATCTAAGCCAATTATACCAGCTGAAATTGGGTAAACAAGTGACATCATAAAATCTCGCTCCGTAGCTTCCCAAACCGGGCCTTCCATTTTTATTTCATTTTCATATTTATTAGGTAGTAAAGATATAAAAGCTGAAGCCATTTGACCAATTACTCCACTATCATTTATATGTAACCTCATTATAGTATTGTTTTTAGAATGATTATGTCCTTTATCAACATGTAAAATTTCTAACGATCCATTTTTATCAATATCACCATCATTTATTAACCCAATTGCAAATTTAATGTCCTCTTCATGTTTGCTGTATGGAAATATTTTCAACCATGTATCATTTTTTAATATCTTAGAGTCTGTTAATAATATGAATAATTTCTCTTTTGGCAACTTTTTCTCAAGTAATAACTTCTGTATTTCCATATTTATTGTTAGTGGTGATACATTGGAACTTGAAATATCAATGGTAGTCAGATATTCCCGCAACAACAGCTTATTATTTTCTGTAGCGTTTCCTAAATTTGACATACCATAACTGCAAGAATCTTCAAACTTGAAAAAGTCTGTCATATTTGTTATCTTTAGAGCCATCATGTCTATACTCTGTAGAGCATATGCAGTCTCCTTTGTTATAGCTAAAGCATGCAAAAGGGACTCTGCCGATATAGTGTTGTCAATAATAAAAACAATTAGTTTAGGATTGGAGTGTATTATCTTATGATATAAGTATCTTAAATTAGAATGTGGCACAGTTGTACAATCTTTATCAGTCGCATAATCCATATGAGATAGAAAGTATTGTCTCTTTATTTTCAAGTCTTTAAATCTATCTAGCATTTTAGATTTAGTGTCCATGTAAGGCAAGTTGTACATATTCGTATTTTTAATAAAAACAGATTTACGAATTGAATTGAAAGGGCAAGGGTGAGTAAAGGACGGAGTGTTACTTTGGTTCATTTCATTCTTCATTTCCACCAGAATATTAGTCGCTGAGGAAAGCTTGTAATTTAACTTATCTGTTATACTATCTAGTATATTATTGTCATTGTACTGATATCGGCTCACCTTAAACGCATTTCTTAACTCGAAGTGATTTGTATATTCGCTTCCAAGTTCTTGGATCACTATTTCACGAAACTTACTGGCGAGCGTGTCTGATAATCTCCGCACGTTAGCCTTATAGTCACAACGGCTGCTGCTTCTCGTACAATTTTCATTTTCAGCAATTATCAAATGTAGATTGGAGGCAGTAAATATTAAAAATATGAGTGATCTTAGATTCATTGTGATAGCATTATATGTAGTTTTCACTTGCAATTAATAATGCATTCTTAAAAAACTCAGATGAAACATTTTATAATTATACTACTATTCTCTCGAAGACTTAATCATAGTAAAAAGATTAATGTTATTTTAATAAATTGAGAACAAACTATAAAACAACATGAGTTTTGTTTGAGATTTGGGTCTTCTCTTTTACTTTATGGTTGAGGTTTATGGTCACTTGTCATCATGTTAAAGCATAGACAATCGAAAGGTGTAAACTCTGTTGAGTACGTAAATTTATAGGAGAAAAAAATCAAGTAAAAAATGATGAAGAAAAATGTTCTTATACTGTAGTGCTTGGTCAACTAACAAACTTGCAGGGCCCACGATGATACAAATTCTTCACTAATTCGGTGGTCAAATCGTATTTAATATTAATCCTTAATTTGGTCTAAACGAACTATCACATCTTCGCGACTCTTAACTGTGTAGAGAGGACACTGCAGTTTTATCAGTAGGCTTTACATTTAATCATTTATAACTACTCATTTTATAAGTAGGCATAAAGCATTATTATCGCAGGTTGCTAAATCGTTCAATCGCGCTACGTGAGATTTGATAAGGGGTCTTTACATTCAAAGGCAAACCGTTTAACCACTGAGCAGTCTTGCCTTTTTATACTTAACTTAGATAATTTGAAATACATTTTTTGTCAAGGCGATATGATACAACCTTGAACGAGGTCCAACACCTCCATCACAGACTTTACGACGTTGGCAAGTTACGTTAACTGTGAAGACGCTGTTAGACAGTACGTGCGAGTAATAGGGGTCGTGTTAGACCGCCATCGATTGGTCAGAGACGGCGTGGCTTACCGTCCGATCATTAACCCAGTTGAACGGCGCTGTGCGGCGCGGGCGGGCACGCGGACGCGGCCGGCAGTCGCGCGCCATGCAGCTGCCGGGCACGCCGCCGCCACCGCCGCTCGCCCCGCTATGGGACCGCGTGCTGCGGGCGCGCGCGCTGCCGCCCGACCTCGACGTCGACCTGCTCTACGTCGCCATTAGGGACCGCCTCGTGCACCCTGAGTGGGAGGTGCGCCTTCACGCCCTCAGAGTGCTCGCTGATCTCCTACCGCTATCAGGAAACGCTCTCTCCTTCCCTTTCGATCAAGTCATCGATAACTTAGGACATGGCTCCCCGAATGTAAGGAAGGCCGCCTTAGATGCTCTTAAAGTTTTCTGTAACTACTGCGAAGATACAGAATGTGCCGCTAGTGCAATTATAGATAAATGCTCTTATAATAATATCAGACCCCTTTCCTCGGGCTTCGATACCAAAGTAAATGTTATAACAGGCTTAGTTCTATCGATTCCGTCTGTGATGGCTATCCTTAAACGTAGACACCCAGGTTTAGATACGTTTCCAGTTTTTAATATTTTAGGGGATAAACTATTTAATTCCGTACACAGAGATGTCGCCCTCCGTTCTCTTATGAAACTTCGGAGAATTTGTGGACCGCGAGATTATATGTTGGCCTTCTCAAGATTGGATCCTAAGGTGCAGGACAAATTCCGTGTACTCTGCGATAAATTCGACGAAGATTCTCTCGATGTGTACTACGCTCCAAGAAGAAGTTACGCCAATCGAGATTCACAGCATATCAAGATGAATCACAGTTTTAAAAATAATAATTTCAAAGCCCCTTTTCGTTTCCCCTCCGATTCTCCGTCAGAAGAATCATACGCAATGCCTTATTCTACGAACAATTATGGAAAAGTTATAATAGAGACGGAAATAAAGTTCGACTCGGATACAGCTATTACAATGACGGTGCTAGAACAAAACGAAACTGAGTCAGAGAAGAACACGGGGAGCGACGACGATGACAGCGTCGATCGAAATATGTTAATATATAGCGATGAGGAATCAGAAGATTCGGATGTTGTTGTAAAGAAAGTAAGGTTTGGCGGAGAAAGTATTAAAATTCGTACACCGGATAGCGATAACATAACCACAAGTGAAGAAGACAGCAATCATAACTCTATGATGCGAGAAAAAAGCATAGAAGTAGTTTTACCGACTACCCCAAATATTGTCAATAAAATGAACGAAATCAAACGAGAGACGGTCGAACGAGAGTTTCGAACGAATCACGTCAAAAAGAGTGCAATACCTCTTCCTGTAATTCACAATCGTAATCGAAAACAGAACGATTCGGTTAATAATACAATCAAATCAAAATCAAAATCATTAAGTGAGTTATACGATTATTTTAACAAAAAAACTGGAGGTGAAAATGCAAAGTCGCGGGATACGTCTAAATTCGCGTTGACGTTATCTGAAGTACGATCGCCTGAGAAAATTCCCAGTCCTGTAGAGGCACACAAGGAAGTGGAAGTACTCCACAATCTTCAGCGAAGCCCATCGGTTTCTCCAAGAAGACAACAAACTAGAGTTCATATTGAAAAGGATGGGTGAGTAACAACCACACATATTAGTATTTGTAAATTAGAGTAAAGACTGTTAAAAGAAACTGTACAAACAGGATGATTAAAGGTCCAATTTTAATGTAATCTTTAAATGTAAATATCTTACTACAGATAAATAATAGCTAAGTTGTAAACATGCGTGTGTCATCAAATATAGTCGTTTAACTATTGATTTTTCTAGCAATTGTTTTATTCTAGTAATAGATGTCATCGTACCATTACGTAACTACAGACATAAAGATAATGAGAATAGGTACTTTAAGCAATTTACTAGTCAAATCTGCGTAACTCGCATCCTTTGACCCAGCACAATCTATTTGAGCGTAGGCTGATAGAATTAGGCACGAGGTCTATTCTGTCTCTATGGAGCTACAGTTTAGAAAAACGAGTATAGAATTACCTTATGTATTTCAGAGAAAATTACAGATTTGAACCAAATAAGTTTTAAAGTATGACTTAGCGTGCAACAGTACTTTAACACTATGCGATTGTAATCTACCCAAATAAGCTTAAATTGTAATAGGATACGTTCAATTATCTTTGGCAGCGTCGAACCCAGGACTGCATAATAAGTAGTCCTTAATCACAATAGACACATTTATGTGGCATGCCGTAGGTTCGTATTGAACTTGGTCGCTGCGTCCCCTCCCGAGTCATTGATGCTGTCGCCTCGCGCGGCATCCCCGTTACGCCGCCGCTACGACTGGGAGGACCTGGATATTGTGCCGCCACACGTCTGCGATCAGCTACATAATACGGTTAGTTTAAAACACTAATATAGATGCCACACGGGATTAGCGACAGTGGTACATCATACAGCCAGTGGGAAGTGCCACACGATAAACCCAAAGACGTTTTTATGGACAGTCATTTATATCGCCGCTGCATCGCAAACTTTCAGACGTTAGTTTTTATGGACAGACATTTATATCGCAGCTGCATCGCAAACTTACAGACGTTATGAGGCGATTTTAGACCTTATGCATATTGTACTAAATCTGTTTTTATTAGGAGAACTGGATAGCGGCTGTACGGGCGGCCGACCAGCTGCACAGCACTCTGCTGGAACCGGGCAGCATGCGTAGGGCCGAGCCTGCAGCGCTGTCACTCGTGCAACACATGTGGGCGCTCAGCGACGCGGTCGGTTACTAGCATAATCAATAGCTAGTTATACTATCTGTTATACTAATAATATAGATAGGAAATTTGTAATTTTCTTCGTAAGAACACGGAAGATATTTATTTTATTGTCTTTAATGACATTAAGATGGTGCTGTATCTCTGCTTAATTTTCCTTATGTTTGAGTGTAGGTGCCGGCGACGCGTGCACCGGCGGAGGGCGCGGTGTGCGCGCTAGTGCGGGGCGTGAGTAGCTTTTGCGCGCGGCAGCTGCTGCCCGCGTTAGTGACGCGCATAGCCCGCGACCCGCCGCCCGCAGCCCTACCGCATGCGTTGTTACAGCGACTTGCACTGCATCATCTAATTGATCTCATATTCGACCCTGACATGATTGGAGTAAGTCAAACACATACATAAGTATTTTATTTACATTATATATCGAATGGACTGACTTTTCTTTAGTAGATTTGACGGTGGAAGAGATAGGAAAGGGAAATATTCCCTTTGTGTACATCTCATCCGTCGATTAAAAGTAGGAAACTCATCTGCAATTGCGTATGACTGTAGGCAACGGTCGCTTCGCTTTTAAGCGGATTCAGGTGGACGCATACTAGTTTGACACCTTATAATTTAAAAAACTTACGTTTTGAGAACTAGAAAATTTTATTATATCCCCATAAATATAGTTCTATAAATGCATTTCAATTGCGAACAACATCACAATGTTGAATTATATAACTCTCCGTTAGAGATATATAAGCTGGGTAATTTTGTCCAGATGCGAGACAGTAAGCGAGCGGAGTCAGGGCAGTTGCGCGCGGCGCTGTGCGTGGCGCGCGCGGCGGGCCCGGCCGCCGTCATGGCCGCCGTGCGCCGCCGCCTCGCCGCCTCCGCGCGCGCTGATGCATTCTGTCGACAGGTAACCGAAAACATGGCATTCGGTCACAAATTCTTGAACTTAAGACAGACTTAATTTTTATGAAATTAACGTCATAAACAATATCGTCTACAGCTTCGCGAAAGATTGAACAAGCCGATTGAAAATATTCGACCGAGTCACTTTAGCAGGTACATACTGAACTAAATTTTAACCAAAGATCTTACTAACTACCATTCATGACTAGTGTATAAATGTAAAACTTTCCATCAGAAGTTCCCAGCTACCGGTGGCGACGAGACGCGCCCGGTCCACGCCGCCCGCGGCGCCGCCCAGGCCGCCCAGGCCGCGCCGTCTGCGGCCGCTGCCCGACTCCGCGCCACTGCCCGGTAACTTATACTTCCATACCATAATTCAATTTTAGTGAACAATAAAAAAATCTAGGTTTTAAATATTAAAATGTAGACGTGTGGCAACACCTCAAGGAGTGAAAGTCGCGAAAAGAAAAAAAGAAATAATTTAAATAACTAAATTACAAATGTTTTTATTTGTTTAAGGTGTTACACAAGCAAGAGATGTAATAATGAAACCTTTGTCGCCCATTGAATTAAGCGATAGGTAAGTTTTTGGCGTTCTTATTGCGAAGTTAAAAATTCATTTCTTTGTTTTTTTTTTATTAAAATAGATCGAACTATCTATTACGATAGAAAAATGTTATCATGAATCACTAACAAAGCTTTTGTTAAACCCCGGATTAACTATTTGTTAACGAGCCTGGTAAACAGTGATTGTATTAATCACCGTTTAGATTTAATAAAATCGAGTACGTACTCGAGGTGTTTGTAACATGGCTTATTTTGGCTGTATCACAACATTATTTGGTGATCTTTTTTCACCATAATAAGTTGGGAACACGTACATAAGTTTAATGATTTTCTTTAAAAATATGTACGAACTAAACAAAAAACATCTCAATGTTCACATCTTAGAGGACGACAAAAAGCTAAATCTAGTGATATTTTCACACTAACATACTCATGAAAACATCGAATACAAATAAACCAAGCAAATTTGAAAAATTCAGGTCAAACCTAGAAGTAGCTACACACATACATAAGAAAAGTATTTCTAATTTATACCGGTCGTATTTCTTGATTTGAATTGCCCTAACATTTACCGTAGACCTTGATACAATGAGAACTAATTCAGCTGACAGCAGCACAAGTGGGTGTTGTTCACCGGAATACTCGCATGTCATAACGGTACCAATAAAGGCGGGAATATTAAAGGCTACTTTTTTAAAATCGTTCACTGAGTCGAGAAATACCGTGCGGTATTGAAAAAAAAAGTAAGTAGCCTATGTATTCTTTCAGGCTATGTTCTACCGCTGTGTCAAAGTTCACCGAGATCCGTTCAGTAGTTTAGACTACAAACTCTACTTTCGCATGTATAATATTAGTAAGAAGTAAGATAGTTTGATTACAAC
>DVQH01001907.1:0-11225 GCA_018231625.1 Papilio phestus | reverse complement strand
AAATGTAGTCACCTTGGGAGTCCGTCAACCGTTCAAAAGCTTGGTAGTGCGACTGATAAAAGAGTAACAATTACAATAAACAAAATATGGGAAAATTTCACTATGCAAATCACTACACAAAACACTAAACATAATGACAAAATATTTGATAATAAAAAATATATTGAAAACTTTGGTGTCTTAAAAAACAAATAAAATTTGCAAAGTTTGCCTTTTTGTAAAGATAATGATAGAGGAATGCGTGGAGATAAACTCGAAATATAATTATTTGCTTATTCATCTTAAAATATTTGTCTATTTTTTATTATATATTATTATGATTATGTTGTGTTATTTATTTATTTGAAAAATAACTTACCTTTTTAGATAATCCCAAAAATTGATATAAATTGGTGAATTTATAGGTGAAAATTTAGAAAAAAATTCCAATTTTCATTATAAAGTTGACTCGAAAAACGTAGAAAATTTAATTGGTTGGTTTCAATTGAAATTACAAGATGAAACTTGAAAAATTAATATATTGCAATTTTATAAGTATAACCAATTAAAAATAAATTTAAAAACACTTGAGCATAGGTATAGGCACTTGGATCTTGAAATAGAAATTTGAGTATAGACAAAGACTCTTGGGTATATAAGGCAAAGGCACTTGGGCAAAAATGCGTTAAGTCGCGAAGGCACGATAAGTCACTCTTTAGGCAGTGTTCGAAGTCAAGTCGGTCCGTGTGTGTGTGTGTGTGATGTGTGTGTGGTGTGTGGGTCTGAAGGTGATAGTCTGTGTGCGTTGCCTATCACGGCTGGTAGGAGACTGGCCTGTGCGAGTGTCTCGTTCGACTGACGCTTTCACCCAGACATTTGCCCACAGACCAGGCAATCCTACCACAGTGCTACCACTACCATAACCATCTGTTAAGCTAGTGGTCTGATTAGCTTGAACGCGCTTCCCCAATCAAATAAACGGAGCTTAGAGTACCTGAGAACTGTGCTTCTTACCTTGTGCTAGTCTCGCCCCATTTTGTTTTTTCACAAATTATATTAGTATATAAATGTGTAATTAACAACAAATATTTTTAAATTTTATTTAATAAAAAACCATAACGGATTTCCATAGAAAAGTGACGTCAAAGTAAAAGCTAAAAATTAAATTTTTTAGCAAATTCGGACATAATTTATAGCAAATAATTTTTGAAAAGTGTTTTGAAAAATAAGATTTGGGTAGAGGGTTAAAATTTTTAATAAATTGAACAAGTTTTTTGGTAGTAAAGCACTTAAAATTGCCTATTTTCTCCTATTTTGAGTTTGGGATAATGATAATACCATTGTCAATTTTGCAGCTTAAATTGTTTGTTTTTAAATGAGCAAAGGTACTTACTTAATACATTAAACGTTAAAATCTCAATTTTTAACATACACAATGGGTTTTAAACTTTTCTTTTAAATGCACTTTTCTATTTAAACTCGGTATTGTTTTTTGCTGTTTTTGCTTTTTTGTGTTTTTAAAAAATGAATTTTTCTATACTTTAAAGCCAGATATAGTTTTCCAATCAATTTTTCACTTTATTCGACATTTTCTATACTTTGACACGAAGAAAACATTTGCAAACTTGTTCCATTAATAGAGTTTTCAAAATTTTAATTATTATGACAAGAAAAGACACGCCCGAGTAAACCACATAAATTTATTCAAATGTACAAGTTGGGACAATTTTAATGTCATTTTGGTGACGTTTTACTGCAATAGCAGTCAAGTGTATAATTTTATTTGAATTGTAAAACTATCATTTTTACCATTTTAACAAATTTGAGTTAAAAATATATAACCACTGGGAAATTTAATTTAGTGAGTGTAATTTCATTTATTAAGTCATCACTTTTTTTATTGTTTCACTCAAAAAGTTTCCTTAAATTGCACGCATTTAGTTGTAGTTAAAATAATCGGAATCTGATTATTTCACTGCACTCAGACAATCATTATTTAATAAAAAAAGTAAAATATTTAAGTATTTTACATTTTCAAATTAAAATACAAATGCGAATGTTTACAAGAGAAAACAGTATTAAATTGTTTTCCAAACGATGAAATCTAATTTGCGATAATATGTTTTTCTTCATCAAGAGATTTGTCCTGACTTGTATTGGGAGTTTTGTAGTGCCACAAGCTTCCATTGGCTATCGATTTGTCTCGAAGTGTTACTAACAAAAACTGCTCGTTCTTGTAGACACATTAATCAAGATCGAACTGCTTCAGAGTATATAAACATTCATCAAGGTTTATCTACACGGTTTCATTCAAGAACTTCTCAAAATTGGCTAAGTAATTGATGAATCCAAATAAAGTTAAGTGAGATCAAATATTACAACTATATAGTCGACTATATAGACGTTAAGTAATATAAGGCTAAGCTTTTCAAAATGTGATCAGAGAGAAATGTAAGAGAGAATTGTCACAATTCTATTAATAGATTTTGCAAAAACGTTCTTATATTAATATATTGGCACTGCAATATGTAATTGCAACAAACTTGAAAATAATTCAAAAGTGTCAGGTTATGATAAATTTTGACTTGCATAATTCTTTTATATAAAATGTAGAATGTAACTCAATAAAAAAACAAAACAGCGCCATCTAATGAATACTACCCAAAAAATTTTTTACAAACACGGATTGATCTGAATTGCTAATAATAAATTACAAGTATATTTGAAAAATAGTGAAAAAAGGAAATTTATTAAAATCATAAAAAATTCAATACATGAAAATTATTTTGATTTGCCACGCAAAATTATAATAAAATGTATATTAAAACAAAAGGTACAAGAAGCTTAAACAGAAACAAACGGGAAACTGAAACTAGAAAAATTAGAAATAAAATTATAAAGTAAATATAGCTGGAAAAACTGACAAAGTAAAAATCATGAAAGATTAAAATATAAAACTCAATTACAATTAAAACAAATTAATGTTAAAATAAAGATTAAAATTTGATTATAAAAAGAAAATAATTATGATAAGAATAAGAACATATATTCATTATCATACAATAGAAATCGCAGATTGGCTCATGGTTTCAACAAATCATCTTCATATGTTGCATCACGCATATTTCAAACAAAATTGAATTAAGTTAATCAAGTTAAACTCATTAATAGAAAAATATTACTTTTCAAACTGGGAATCAATGTAACAAGAATTAAGGTGTGAGGAAGAAAGAAATAAGAAGTTAATAATAGATCCAATCAAAACAGAGTAAGTAACAATGAAAAAGAATAAAATTATATATTAATTTAGAAAATATGTTTGTGTTTGTGTTTTAGAGTGGTATAAAAATGAAGTGTTAAACTGGGTGTGTAGTTATATTAAAAAGAATAAATATGTATATTTAGAAACATGAATAGAGAGAGAGAGAGAGAGAGAGAGAGAGAGCGATAGAGAAAGAAAGATTTTCACGCGTGTATATTTATATGTGTGTGTATGTGTGCGTGTGTGTTACAAATAAGCCAAGAAAATTGCTGATATATGTTTAAAAAATTAAAATCTGTGTGTAAAATAGACCAAGTAAGTAAAGTGCATGACTATATGTTTATGTGTGAATAAGAATGAGAAAGAGAGGGCAATCAAGAGTGTGAAAGTAAAAACCAGTGATAAAATAAGGGCGTTTTGGCGTCAAGGAACAGGGTAAGGCATTATAAATAATATAAATCAATCAAATTAACTAATCTATTATAACTAATATGATGATGTTAGACTCAAGTTAGAATAAATCAAAGTGGGAGTGTGGCTTGAATAGAGAATAGAGAAGAGTGTGAATAATTCAAGTCTCGAGATTTAGGACGCGTGGCCCAGGTCCCGAGAGAAGTCCATATCAGGTGAGAAAGGAGCCACCGGTAAGTGGAGTGTGAATGCCACGGTCGGAAGCGTGAACCTCTTCGCACTCCTTGATGTGAAGCAAGATATCCTTCTTGGTGATCATCCCGAGGAGATGTCTGCAATTTAATTTTTCATTTAACCAATGAGAGAAAATAGTTTAACACTGTTAAAAATACTGTCTGGTTATAACCTGACATTGAGCACAATTCTGGTTATAATTTTACAATTTTAAAAATACCAGCGTTTAAGGTGACAATTTAAGAAAATTTGGCTTATAACTCTAAAATTTTAAAAATTTCGGCTTATAAGCGTTAATTTTCTAAAATGTCTGCTTAAACTATAAACTTAAATTTAAACTTAAATTGAAAGCTTATGACAAAGACTTGTCGAGTTATAACCAGAAACGTGCTTAATGTTGGATTATAACTGGACAATATTTTTAAGAGTGTAGAGTAATAAGTTACCCATTGTGAGTGACTAGCACTTGACGCAATCCAAGCTTGCGGAACATGTCAATCACAGTCTCCATCGGTGTCTGGTCAGTCACAGTGATCGGGGCTAGGTCGAGGATGCGACGCAGGTTAATTGGTCGAGCCTGGTTGTGGCTCTTGTAGTAATCTGCCCCGTTAACCATCTGCAAAAATAATTTTATTAATTTTTTTTACCAATAAACTATAATTATAAATTGATTATTTTTCTAGCTATCCATAATCACATATATTTAATTTTGTAATATTCATAATGTGAGTTTGGCGTAAATATAGTTTAATAATTATACCTTGTTATCAGTGCTTTTCTCGTTTCACGTGGTATATGGACAATCAGTATTTATGTTAATTTCTTACACTTAATTTTTGTGAAATTATTGGCGCAAAATAGATTATTGACTGTGATAACCTAAACAAGTTTAACTTGCGCCAATAATTTTACAAAATTTTAAGGTAAGAATTGACAAAAATACAGATCGTTAACATACCACGTGAAACTAAAAATATGCGATATCAATAATAAACTACAGTGAGTACTTAACTGCCTTACACTGTGTGGAAGAAAGACTTGTCAACCAATGCGAGTCTAAAAAAACACTCCAAACCCATGTACATACACTAATTAATTTAATCTTTATATAAAACGTGTTGGTATATGTCAAGAAAAGCGTGTTGTCAACTAATAGAGTTTTTTCAGTATTTACCTTAAGTTTCTGTTGTTCATCCGCAGTGTACTGACGGAAGTAGATCGGCGAGTGATCAAACACCTCCTCGGTGCGTTTCGACTTGCTTAGCGCTAGATTGAGATCGTTACGGGTGACAAAGCCAACCAAATACTGCGATGCATCCGACACCACCACTGGAAAACCTGTATTAATTCAATTAGAAATTAAATTATTCACGTAATAACCATACTTAATTATATTTTTGATTTAAACAATATAACTCAATAATATTCAATAAATATGCTACATAATTAAAACAATAAATCTCCTTTATATGATGAAAAGTATGGTTGTGAGTTTCTATGCTCTATGTTCTATGCTCATGTTCGGGCATTTTTTGTTTTTTGCCATTTTTGTTATTCTGTGAAAGATACCCTACTTACTGTGCTTAATCGATTCAAATCCAATATTGGTTGTTGTGATTCAAATTCATCACCAATTTGAATCTAACTTTTA
The DNA here is from genome assembly GCA_018231625.1 of Papilio phestus. NCBI lineage: Eukaryota > Metazoa > Arthropoda > Insecta > Lepidoptera > Papilionidae > Papilio > Papilio phestus. The sequence goes on along the minus strand of DVQH01001907.1, from coordinate 5,688 downwards.
TTGTTGTGATTTGAATCCGTAACTTTTCTGTTTTTATTTTATACTAATCTAACTGGATTGGAAACATAACTGGAAAATATATTTTCAATATAAAAAATATATTGGAAATATAACTCTTTAGATTCTCATTCAATTTGATTCAAACTATTTAAATTTTTACTAAATTCAATTTTTTCATATTCCTTCAAATTATGATAACTAGCGTTTGACATCGGCGGCTTTGCTGTCGTTTTTTTACAAGAGGCACACGGCGTTTTAGCGTAAATAATTGTAAATATTCAACTATATTTAGTTGATTATTTTAATCTATCAATCAAGAAACATCTTAATCTTCACTATAAACTAAAAAGCCATTTTCAAGTTGGCTTTAAAATTTCAAAGCAAAACAATGAGTGTACTAACCAGTATGAGTGGTGGTGCGCAGAAGTGAATGCAAATCACCCATGGTGAGTGAGTCTTCGGTGAGGACGGCGAGTGGTGGCTCGCCTAGCTTAGGTCGCATAGCATCCGAAGCGGTGGTGGTGTGTGGAAACTCTTCTTTGTTGTCGAGAAAGGGGTAGCCATTGAGAGTGATGTGTGCATCGTAAACGCCAGCCTTGCCCAGTGCATCTCCCACCCACTTTGCGGTCATGATTGCTGCCATTAGTGGCACGATGAAGTTCACATTGCCAGTCAGTTCGAACATGATCACCACCAACGACACTGTCATCCGAGTCACACCGCCTAGCACTGCTGCTGCGCCTACCACCGCATACAAACCTATGCAAAGTAAAAGTTAAGTAAACAAAATTGATAATTTAAATTAAATTCAATAGCAACATAAAATGCTAGACATGATTATTAAAAACTAAAAATTGAGTTTGAATAAGGTAAGTCGTCCATTTCATATTTGGACTGATTGGTTAAAAATTTAAATAACTGTTTATAATAAAGTTAAAAAAGAAAAAAATAAAACAGGGGATTACTTTGTTCTCTATTTAACATTTCATTTGATTTTGGGATTACCTTGATTAATCCAAGGGTTAAAATAATTTTTTTAATTATTTATTCTAAAATAATAAATTAGTCTTTTTATATTAACTTAACTATCTATTTTAAATTATAAAAATCAAATAATCCAAATTGGGTAAATTTTGGCTTTCTTAGTCCTATGCCAGGTTGTCTCTGTTTTTTGTCCGCTTTGTTATTTTGCTAAACTAGACGGTAGATGGCAAAACAAATCAGCACTTTTCAGCTGTAAAAACAATCATTGAGCATGCGTCAGTTACGCGATTCGCGGTACGAGAAACTTGCGCATGCGTTAATCTGGGATCACGAATGTGACTTCAGAATTAAAGAGTTATATAAAAAGCTAAAACAAAACGAAGTGTTAAAATAGGACATAACTACATACCAGGACTCATACAACTTTCGCCCGACTTAGAACACGCATCCTGGAAGAACCACCAGTCAGGATAATTGTAGGCAATCTGTTCCATGGTGACGCCCACCACTCGGCCAACAATGGCACCCATGGCAAGCGAGGGAATGAACAATCCAGCAGGAACGCGAAGACCAAAGGTAAAGATGGTGATAATCAACTTGAAGACCAGTGCCAGGAGAAGAAGCCACAGCGAAGTGTACACACCAGGACCAGCTTGCGCAATTGGCACATGTTGATTGGTGGAAGTGAAGTTAATGTGATAGTAGTCACACAGAGGACTTTCATCTGCAATTCCACAACTCGAGAAGAGCAATTTGATTAGGTCGGAAGAGTTCATGCGAGTGTATGGATTGGGAAATGCAATCAGTGCGGTGATGCCTGTGATCGCCATCACTTCCCACATTGGAAACTGTCCTAAACGGGTAAACTTGCGCCGATGGCACCAACGCAGATTGGCTTTTATGAAAATATTGCCTATCACACCGCCTATCACACCCAACATGATAAAGATGATGAGCTCAAAGAAGATCCACGGACGGGCGTAGTCAATAAAGAACATCACTAGGTGCTCGTTGCCTGTAACCAAATACGTATTCATTAATATCAAATTATAATTTGTAATTTAATTTGAATTAACTAGTACTCTAACATGATTTGATAACAACTTAACCTATAGGGCCATACTTTAAGTAATAATTAATAATTACGTAAGCACAACAAAGATGTAATAATTAAGTAAGCAAAAATTGTGAATTTTGGACCCCTCCCTCCCAAGGTAAGCTGTTAGTAAACATAAACTAATCATACCATCTCCCCCTAAAATCTTATGTAAGATAATTGTGTTTAAATTTTATTTCAAAAAACTAATTTTCAATTGCAAAAAACAATGAAGAACTAAACATGCAAAGTCTTACGGTTTGTTTACTGAAGGTATATGGTTTTTGGCTTTAGTTAAACAGATTTTCTTTAAGTAATAGATAAACGAAAATGCTTACGTCAAATTTTAATTAACCTCCACCTCCTTGATAAGCGGATAGTAAGCAAATTTTCAAACCCTTTTCTCTTTCCTAAACTGTTTACGCAATTAAAGTATGGCCCTAACTCAAACTCCAATTCACAACTTACCAAACGGATTGATCAATCGAAGAACAAAAGCGGCCACCAAAGCACAGAAAAAGCTACGCCAAAGTGTCTTGAGGGGAAAGTAGTAAGAAACTTCTTCAAGTGAAAAAAGCACACCACCAATCGGCGCACCAAACGCCACTGACACTCCAGCGGCAGAGGCAGCGGATAATATTTCACGTTTCTTTGCCTCATTTCGACCGTACTTGGCAAAGAACCGAGAAATGATGTTACCGATGCAACAACTGCAGTGCACCAGTGGGCCTTCTTTGCCTAGAGAGAGTCCCGCTGCCACGGTGAGCATCATTCCAAGTGACTTGACGGTCAGTGTCCAACTGCCGAGGTAGCCGTGAATGATAAACCCTGAGAGAATGGTCTTGATCTCTGGGATACCCGAGCCACACGCGTACGGAGCAAATGTGCGCACAAACGAGGCGGCCAGAAAGGCAAAGAGCAGAGCCCAGAAAACGTAGAAGAAGTAAGCCACCAAGTAGCTGAAGAAGGACACCTTCTCGGGGTAAAGACCGAGCAGTTCGGGCCAGGTTTTCCATTGCTCACAGTGGTTTGTCCAAATTGAATCTAGCAAAGTGCATATGATGACATAAATATAAATTAGAATGTATTTAATAAAACATTAATTTAATTCAATTTAGAATGAAAATGAAAATTATGTAAAATAAATTACAACAAAGATGTAATAATACAAAATTAATATTAATTTAATCAAACATAATTAAACTTTACTGTTAAAAATACTGTTTTAAACACGTTTCTGGTTATAACTCGACAAGTCTTTGTAATAGACTTTCACATGTAAAAATGTAAGTTTATAAGCAGACTTTTTGAAAAATCAAAGCTTATAAGCTGAATTTATTAAAATTGTAAAGTTATAAGCCAACTTTTTTTAAAATTGTCACTTTAAAAACTGGTATTTGTGAAATTGTAAGGTTATGACCAGAAACGTGCTCAATATCAGGTTTAACTAAACAGTATTTTTAAAAGTGTTGTGCATAATTGCTACGCTAAATTTTAATTTTTGAGCAACTTTTTCATAGCATTGCAGCTCAGACTTTATATTAAAAATTAAAAATAGAATTCTAAAACAAGTATTTGTTGTTATTATATTAATTTTATTCGATTCCACAAGCTATTTTGAATTTATTTGTCTCACTCAACTAGACTGAAAACCTACCTTCAAGTTCGGTAGAGTTGGAAGACCAGCAACACTGTTCACGGTTAAGATAAAAGGCAGCTGGGCAGATGCCTTCCTTGAGATCCTTCATCCATCCAGCTCCAATGTCGATAATACCGGCGACAAAGCCCGAAAGAATACCAACGAGAAGAACACAGAGCCAGCCGGACCACGCATCGTGGGTGGAACGAAGCAGTGAACAGAGTGACTTGTCCTTGCCTCGCACAATGTATCGGTGACGGTTGCGATCGCGAGCTATGTCTCGCTGCCAGTCGATTGTCTGGAAGTCTTGGTAGTGCGACGAAGTCACCGTGTCTTCCAGCTCTACATCAGGACAACATTTACAAATAGAAATCCATTAAATATGTAACATAGTAAACATTGTTCTAACACTATAACTAACAAAAGCTTAACTTTAGAATTAAAATTGGTTTAATTTTACAAGTAAACCAAACAAACCTGTAACCTCGACTTTAAAATGATTTATATGCTAAACTCATCATTGGGTCAGTAGACTTTAAAGTGTAAATAAATTTTTTCATGAAGCTCTTAGAAGAGAAAATTTTGGGCTTTGATTTTTGGACATTTCCATTGGCCTCATTGACTTCAATATAGTTGGCTCAAAATCTCCCCTCCTAAAAACCTTGCAGGAAAAGCTTTTTACACTTTAAAGTCTACTGATATAAAAGTAGTTTAGAATATGAATAATTTCAAAGTCGAGGTTACAGGTTTGTTCGGTTTACTTGTAAATTTTAAGTATATTTTAAAAAGTTAATATTCTTAATATAGATTTAAAAATTGAATTTAAAGTAATATTAATAAAACAAAATTGATGTTATATTAAAAAAATAAAAATAACTTTTACTCTCTATAAACTTCAATTTAAATTCTTATCTAATTCAATTTGAATTGTAACTAGCCAGTGCATTTGCCGCAATTTGTTCTTGTTTAAGACAATTCTAATAATGACACTTTTGCGAAAATATAAATAAACGTAAATGTAAATAAAAATTCAAAATAAAATTAAGTAGAAAATAAAAATGAAAAACAAAAATACAATATAAATATGATTGCTATTTATAAATATTATATAACAACTCAAAGACTAAATTTTGGCAATGTTAGGTTAAATATGTCTGTCAGTGTAGGTGTTTTAAAATATATGGGTTTATATAAATATATATATATAAATTTATACAACAACAAAACTAAAAATGGCGGAGAAAAGTTATAAATAAAAATAGGGGGAAAGAAGAAAAGAGAATACGTAGGATAGAGAAAATGAGAGAAAAAAGCAAGAAAAAGAGATGGTTCACCGACCTGCCTGGGCCAGGAGGTAGTTGTACTGTTGTTGGTCAGCACTGTAGAAGGTCTTGAAACGTCTTCCGTTGCGACGTCTTGTGCCCAACGGATGCAGTGGATAGTGTTGTAGGTTAGGTCCGGGCCCATTGAGAAAACACTCAAACTCATGATCATCCTCCACCTCTTCTTCACCCTCTTCTTCCTCATCATCATCATCATCTTCATCGTCATCTTTAATAGTAGAATCATATGTTTTAAGCTCATCTTTCAAACCATCCTTTGCTTGGTGTTGATGGTAATTGGCGTCGTAGATGAGAACATTGTGCAAAACCGAATCCAATTGATTCTCTACAGAAGGCGATGAGTCGATATGACTCGAGGCAAAGGATTCTACCGTGTCATCGGTCAATATAACCAAATTTGGCGTGGTAGATGATGAAGTTTCTTCCGATGAGTGACTCATCTTGTTTGGTTTGGTTAGATTGTGTGATTTTGTGTGTAGATAATATAATTAAATTTTTAACATATACACATTAATTTACACAAACAAACACATGCTTAATCGACATAAATACTAAACAGAAGTAACAATGACAGTGTAATTAAAAGTGATAAAATTATAAAAATAAAAATAAAGAGAGGTAAAATA
>DVQH01001906.1:0-11228 GCA_018231625.1 Papilio phestus | reverse complement strand
TTTTCTCTTTAGTGACCCTTATCTTACATAAATATCTGTTATTGTTAATATCAGACCGATGATAAAAAAATACAGCCATTCATCTATCTTTTCATCTTTTTTTATTGATCTAAATGCGTGGGCTTTTTGAAGAACACGAGACTTTAATAACTGCGATACTTAGAAGCAGTCTGGAAAACAATACTTCCATATATTCCGAAATGTTTGAACTAAGCCTTAATTACTGGCTAGTTTTATAGCTATTATATAATGCGGGATTGAATTCGGAATTAGAAGTATTATTTACTTACTCTATATGTGTTATATCCATTAATTAAAATATCACAAGAAAGTTTTTAACTTACGCGCTAACCAATTATTTGTTAAAGTCAAAACTCAAAACTTTCGTTCCATTAAAATATTTTTTGTTCTTGTAATTAAAAGATTTAAATAGTTATTTCTATTGTGGTTTAATTACTAGTATGTTAAGTATTTAATGACGACTTCAATTATTGTAAAAGTGGGTTAATTTTTTGCCTTAATTTTTTTACTTTGTTCATAAAATGAAACGTGCCCGCGCTCTCGCTCCTTTCGCGTCGTAGCACTGTCAAACAAAAATATTTCATTATTTCTATAACTTTAGCTTGTATTTATGTTTTATAGATAGATATTTTATATAATGCGTTTTAAGAAATTTATTCTAGAATATAATTGTTAGTGTTTTAACTTATAGAAATTATATGACTATGTTTTATTTTAAGGTAAATAGCAGTAAATTGTGAAGTTAAAAGGTGGATGATAGTGTTTTTAAGTGTTGTATTTGTGGAGTATAAATAGAGTTAAAAGAAAGCTCCAGGAGTTTAGATGCTGCCGTCTATGCCAATATTGTTTACGAGAGAAAGTCGAGATGGATTTGGGAATAAAATCGAACCGAGCAATTGTTTTTTCGGTCAAAGTTCTGTCTCGAAAACCGCCATTATACCAGAAGTGAGTCAGAGTGTTTTGTTATTTTATATAACTGTACTACATTTCACTAATAATATTTACACTACCAGATCTTGTGTCTAGAAGTTTTGTATTTCATATATTTTTGGTATAAATTGTGATATTGAATGGATTTGAGACTTATTTAAAATCATTCTACTGTAGTCAACTACTCATTTTAACATTTAACTATTCCTTGAAATTTTAGGCACCTGTACAGGAGATTATCCAGAAGGAAGTGAAGACAATAAATAAGGACTCAGAACAAAAAGAAACCACCACAATCAAAAAGAATGAGCCACCAAAATTAGATAAAAATGCATTGGAAAAAGGTACTCCTATTAACAATAATTATTTGATATTGAAATATAAAATAAAATGAATTCATTTTAACAGGATTTCTGTATATAAGCAATTTGTTTATATCTTCATTTTTCCTATGTGTTAAAATGACCTATATTATTTTATCTACAGTAACATTTCATTATTTTTAACTATGAATATGCACTGTTAAAAACATTCATTTAAAAATTCTTTTCATCCCTCTTGATTTTCTTGAATATGCAACAGTAATACATTTATCAATGATGTATATGATATGATAAACAAATTTTCCCTTGACCTACTTTTGTATTTTTAGCTCTAGTACGGTCATATTACAGAAAAGTCCAGTTAAGATTTACCTCAAATTCCGCACCTGCAAATAAGTTTCCACAATTTCAAGAACTATTGAAGAAATTCGACCCAACGAAGGAAACTCCGGTCGATTTGTACAGACAAGTAGAACGATTATTCGGTGATGAACATAAAGATATTGTTGAAGAGTTTTTATTATTTTTAAAGCCAGGACAGGCAGCTGAAGTTGGTAGGTTTATGGATCACTTTGTGATCGTACAAATGACTAACTTCATTAATGAATTACGGGTATGTATATATTCATAACTAAAATCTTACTGTTCGAAAGTTTCATGGTGCAGAAAAACTTGATTTCTTGACCTCAGAAGTTTTCTGTTCCAGATAACATTAGCTAGAAAACCTACCGTGGTTCGTAAAATATTACGTGAAATGACAAACGGTGTAAACTGTGGTACTAGTGAGAGTATGAAAGCTCGTATCTTACCACATCTACGTTCAAATCCACGTTTAATACAGATGTTTAAATCACTCTTCCCCGATGAAAGACCACCAGACAGGTGTGTATTTTTATATAATAGTTTCCATGCAATTATTTGTTGAAATCAGTAAATATGATCTATTAACTATATAATTTGTGTGTTTATGATTTGTGATGATTAGCTTTAGTAGTAGTAGGAACATAACGGTACTGAGTAGTAGTAGTAAGGGTTATGTATGATGAATTTTGGTTTTAAAATTTGTTTTTAAAGAAGTAATATAAAACCAGAGAAAAAGGGGGAAAAATATGCTCTCAATTTGATTTCATAATATTAAATTTAGTTCTTTCTCTAGCATGAATTAATTCAATCTGGCAAAGCCTCATTCTAATGAAACTACCTTTGTAATAATAATAATAATACCCTATTTGGTTTGATTATCATTTTCAATCTATCTTTCCCCTTTCTCTTGTGTTCAATTGTTTTTTCTACCATTGTCACCGTGGTTAGCAACGGTTTATGGGTTCTATCATGTCTCCCTTATTTTATACATATAAATAAAACCCAATATTAATATTATGTTTTTCTATCTAATAACAAAAAAATAATATATATATTAGTAATAGAGATCCCAAAATAGAAAAAGATAGAGAAGCAATACTATGAAAGTGTGTGTGTGAGAGAGAGAATATAATATAACATTTCTAATTTCATTATATTTTTTGTATATCAATGTGAGCCTCTCTCTCTCTCTCTCTCTCTCTCTCTCTCTCTCTCTCTTTCTGATATATACCGTTGGTGTATGATTGTGTCGGTGTGACGATCTCTCCATCCTCATATGAGAAAGACGACCACCGCGGGTGCCACTCAATAACCCTCACCGCGGTAATTGGCTTTCCACGTTTGATACCGACAGAGCAAAATGAGAGAGAGAGAGAGAGAGAAAGAGAGGGAGAAAGAGAAAGAGAAAGTGAGTGTGAGAGAGATAGATAAAATTGAGGTCAACGAACAGGTAGAGAGAGTCGAACAAGAAACAGGGAAAAACAATAAGATAGTTTTTTCTATTTCACAAATTTCTTATCACACTCACGGACAATAAGAGAGAGAGAAAGAGAGAGAGAGAATAATAATAATAATAATAAAATTTTCTATAAACCTCTCAATTTGCATTTACCCCCGTGATGAAGTTTTGCGAATACCTAGAGTGAAATTGTGTAAACAACTTATTTTTTCCATCTCGGTTTCAATCTCAATTAAACCGTCGATCCGGAAAACCTAAAAGTAAATAAAACACACACACACAAGCAAACAAATCAAGTAGAATCGAACCGAAAAAAAGAAAAGAATCCAATCGAATTACAAAAATAGAGAGAGAGAGAGAGAGAGAAAATCCAAACTCAAACTAATGCTTTTTTGAGGGGTTGTTCGAAATGAGATTTGGTCTTCTCTTACTCACTGTGGGCGATATTGTGTCAAATCACCTTAGTTATACCATCATCACTACTAGCAGGTAGAATTCTCTCTCTTTCTCTTTACTATCTTGTGTTTTTAGTAAATAATTGATTTGGATCACTGCGCTAGTGGAATCGTTTTCGGTAGCTTTCACTCTCTAGTGGATCTTTTTGATGATGTGATCACCACACCACAGGCAGGCCATCATTGGACTCACTATCGGCCTTGGCTAATGATGATGACCATCCCCAAGTCGTGTTGTTATTAGTAGATCAGGGAGAGAAAGGAGAGGGAGAGAGATAGACTGGGAGAGAGAGAGAGAGAGAGAAATCGTCGTCGACGTCGAATGAAAACAAATGACCAAATGTGAAAAATATAGATAGAAATAGGGGAATAGCAAGAGAGAGAGAGAGAGAGAGAGAGAGAGAGAGAGAGTTACCAGACCGTACCGGTCAATAGACAATTTCCCAACAGTACCATAAAGTTGTCCCCACGACCTTTAATGCGACACACACACACCACACAGTGCAAAATGACAATTAATTTTTTACAACAACAACATCATTTACAATCTGTTTAAAGAGAGTACAAAACATCTGTTAACGTCTAAAATAAAGAAGACAAAAAATAAAGCAGTATAAAATTTAATGGTTAGTTTGTGAAATGTGAAAAAGTGCTGTTGTTTCAACTAATACAATTTAAAATGATATAATCAATCATAATTTATCGATTTATTGACATTCCAATTCAGTGGAAATTTTATTGATTTTATTATATGAACTTACATATAACTCTTTAAAGTTGATGAATGAAATTAGTAGAGCTGTCACAAGTGTGAAATAAGGGTGAGAAAGAAGAGAAGAATCAAGAATGCGCAACACGCATTTCAAAGTGTCAATTTAGCAGTATGCCAACAAGTATCTTCAGTGTCTCATTGAGGGGTAATTTGACACATTCGATGTGTCAACCCTTTTAGTTCAAAGACATGTTCTAATCATCATAACTGCTAATCTAATGTGTAACTCATTGACATGTGTTGAAAGAGTCACACGGGCACAATTCTTGTAACCCAAACAACACAACATATTGCGCAACTTGAACATATTGATTTCATTTGTTCTGGTGTCATTTGATTTGGGGTGCACAAATTTTTGTAAAGCAATGCTCTCTCTCTCTCCCTCTCTCTTTCTCTTGACTTTTTTCACTCCCATGAAAATGTTTCATAGTCATCACTAGAACAGTATGGGATGTGTTTGGGTGCTGATTTATGTTGTCATCAGCATGAGAGTAAAAGAGAAAAATGAAAAGTAAGAGAGAGAGAGAGAGAGAGAGAGAGAGAGAGATTGCCAAAACTGTCAATAGGCGACTGCGCTTGGTGCCCATTGTGACATCACCAGTGGGGCCCTATTGACAACAACGATGGCCCCAGTTGTGATGGTAGGGCCGTGTCCATTGATGATGGCACTGTCATGTCACACCATTTCCACTCTCTCTCTCTCTCTCTCTCTCTCTCTCTCTCTCTCTCTCTTTTCTCTTTCTTTGACACCCTATGGAGAGAGAGAGAGAGAGAGAGAGAGAGAGAGAGGGACAGTGACTATGGTGAGAATTGTGAAAGAGACACTCTGGTATAATTAGCTTCGATGCTAGCTGGCAAGCACGCTATCGGTAAATTGATTTCTTGCATTAGCAGCATTCTCTGGAAGAGGAGTAAAAAGAGTGAGGGGTAGAGAGAGAGAGAGAGAGAGGGAGAAAGAGAAAGAGGGAGAAAGATGGCTTGCACTGATATGGAGAGCCTTGCACATCCATGTCGTCAATGCATCGTAGTTGTCGACGATCGCGACTTTTGCTATCTCTCCCACTCTTTCTCTCTCTCTTTCTCTCTCTCTTTCTCTCTCTCTCGTTCTCTCTCTCTGCTGTGTATCTGTCTCAGTGGCACCCCATTCCCACCCTCCCTTCACTGGCATCACCAACACCATCACCATCATCTCACTGGCGCATCCAATCACAATAAGTGCATTGTAGCATTCTCTCACTCTCACTCTCTCTCACACACAACACATCGGTGGATACAGCTTCCATTTTCTAATTTATTAATTATATTCAGCGGCGCCCTCTCTCTCACTCTCTTTCCAAACAGCACAAGGTCTCTCTTTTTCTCTATCTCTCTCGCAATGTGTGTATGTGTGCCTAATTGAATTTCGTCTCTTTTCTCTTTTGCTCACTCACTCACTCACACACTCTCTCCCCTGATTTGCTAATTGGCATCTTTCATTCTCTTTCTCTCATCTCATTTCATCTCATCTCATCATGCTAGTTTACTCTCTCTCTCTCTTTCACTCTCACTCACTCATTCACTCAGTGAGTCGCTTTCCCAGATGGATGCGAGACGTGCTACGGCATCAGGCATCGATTTAAATCAAAGCCACTCATCCATTATTGATGCCATTCTGGCTCAGCCATCCAGTTCGCAGTGCAGTTCATCAACACGATATATTCGCGTGTTGTTTGTGTGTGTGAGAGAGAAAGAGAGAGAGAGAGAGAGAGAGAAATACAAACACACACCAGCCGACACTGCCGAGTCAGACTAAGCATCAGCGACTCAGCATCATAGCATGTGGGAGAAAGAGAGAGTGAGTGAGTGAAAAAGGAGAAAAAGAAAGGCGAAATTAAATTCAATGATCATATCGATTGCCAATCAGAGCGCATTCGCTTTGCGATCTCCGATCTCACGCCAAAGCTTAGCTTAATTATTGATGTGCCTGCCATGTCTGGGTTTTCTTTATCTTCTACCCTCTCTCTTTCTCTTCCTCTCTCTCTCAATTTCTCTTTATCTTTTCTATTTGTTCTTGTTTTGCTTTGTTGTTGTTGTTGTTTGCCTTCTTTCTCCACAAAGCTCAAAGAACCATCATTATCATCATTTCTCTATCTTCTCTATTTTAAGCATAAAATGATTCGAAGAGAGTGATGATCAATTTGAACAAACTGATTAGAGCTTTCAATCATCATCATCATTATTGCATAAAGTACTAGATTCACACTAATAATCAAAATAAAATTGTGTATTACTCAAAACCGTAAAATCTGTAATTGTCAATGTAGCAGAATTTTTGCTTCATTCATTTACTTTGATTATTAATATTAAGAAATGAATTTTCAAATTTTGATTTTTTATATTTTATTTTAAAAAAACAATATTTGAATTTTTTCTCCTATTTTCTCAAAATCAATCCAATCTAATGAATCATCAAATGCAAATCAGTATATATAGAGTAAAAAGGAGGAGAGAGAAAAAGTGTGATAGATCGTTAGTTTTTCACACTTTTTGACTTTCTTTCTCTTTCTCTTGTTTTAGAATCTTATTTTTGGTTATTCGTCCAAAAGGTGATGGCAAGTTAAATTACAATTTAAATTTGCACATACAAAGAGAAAGAGAGAGAAAGACTCACTCACATAGAAGAGAAATAAAATAAGAAAATAGAAGAATCAAACGAGCCAAAAGTAGGACAAAAGGAAGTGATTCCAATGCAGCAACATAAGGAGAGAAACGAAGAGAACATCTCACTCTCACTTTCACTTCCTCTCTCTCTCTCTCTCTCTTTCTCTTTCTCTCTCTCCTTTTCTCTCTCTCTTTATTTTATCTCTCTCATTTATTTCTTTCCGTACTTTTCACCTTTCTTCCGTTCTCATTTCTCAACATATAAGCAAACAGAATAAGAGAAAAATAAAGGGTGAAAGTGAGAGGAGAGAGAGAGAGAGAGAAAGCGAAAACTTTACCGAGGATCGCCTAGGCAACAATTTAAAATTTTAATTTTTATTTCCCCTTTACACCGGAGAGCTAGCCAACTCTAACCCCCTTTTTCAAATGCAAAAATGTAAATCATCTCTCTCTCTCACTTTTATACTATTTCTCAATTTCTCTCATCGTCCTTGTCATGAAGAAGAAAAGGTCAAAGAGAAAACTGAGAGAAAGAGGGGGAAAAGATTGTGCAAATCGAAAAAATTGTTTTAGAGTGCAAATGAAAAAAAGAGAGAGAAAAGAAGAAGCTCTAATTCAAAACGAGAAAAGGAGAATTGGAGAAAGACAGAAAAGTAAATGAAAGAGAAAGAGAAATGTAGTCTAAGAGAAATAATGCGAATCAAGGAAAATGAGAGAGAATCGTCATGAACAGAGTAACCAGATTCTTTTCTTTTTATGTTCACTTTTTACTTGCCTCTGCCATCCCTGAAAGGGCAAACATGAATTGGGAGAGAGAGAGAGAGTGAGAGTGAGAGTGAGAGAGTGAGAGTGAGAGAGAGAGAGAGAGAGAGAGAGAGAGAGATGAAAAAGAGAGTGAATATATGTGAGAGACCAACTCTAAGCATATTATTAAAATTTTAATTATTCCGAGTTGGTTCACTTGTGATGATGATGATGATGATGATGATGGTTGTGTCACACACTGCTAAAAGCCCTAGAGGGGTGTTGAGTTAATAGAGGTGAAACGTTGTTCAACTCACCACACTACTTGGGGCTTGGGTGAGTGAAAGAGAAAGATAGAATCGACAACTCTTTTTGTTTCTCTCTCTCTCTCTCTCTCTCTCTTTCTTCCACTCTCTCTCTTTCTCTCTCCCTCTCTCTCTCTCTCTTTCGGTCGCACCCTCAAAACAACCCGATTCTAGTTGGAGCGTATCGGAGCCACGTTCTCGGACATCCTTGGTGACAATTGCCGGGTTGCAACTATTTCACCTCTCTCTCTCTCTCTCTCTCTTTATGTTTCGATTTTAGGGTGTAAAGCAGAGATGAGCCTCTGCGCAATAATTCACCGCCAACCAAGCTAAAACTGTGTGTGCAAAAAGCCAGGCACGTAAACATAGGGCTCTACACACACATAAAAATCTATACCACTGTAGACTGGGATTCAGAAGAGAGAGAGAGAGAGAGAGAGAAAGAGAGAAATATGAAAGAAAGAGACCAAAAAGTTTGAGAGTTAGAGTTATATTGTAAATTATAAATTGTGCATGCACTGTAAGCTTGTAGGGGGAAAGAGAAAGAGAGAGAGAGAGAGAGGGAGAGACTCCAAACCGCTGACCGCAATGGTAGATGAGTGCTTTTTTGTTGTTGTTGTTTTAATTAGCAACTGTCTCTTTTTTTTGCTGTATCCTTTTCCCTCTCTCTCACTCTATTAGATTCAAGTGGTTTAGGTGCTCATTTTGGCAGTATTGCTGTAAATGAAAAAATTTAATCAGAGTGTAACATTTTCGGTTGGAAAAAATTGTCTCACACATACAGAGTTGCGAATAAAAGATAAATGAGAAATTCATAAACTATGTGACAATTTAACTTATTTTAGTACAAAAAACGTGGCTGAGTAACGAGCAAACTGAAGACAGCAGTCAAGTCAAGGAGTAAAATACATTAGTCACGTTCTTTGTGAATTGCTCATTTATGTTTTATTCGCAACCTGCACACATATGCAAATTATATTTTTTTCGTTTTCCCTAGTTCTGTGTGGTGTAAAAAATTTGAGGCAAAATAGTCATGATTATTAGTTTTGTTTTATTCTTTTCGTTTTGAAAAAAAACAAAAAGTAATAAAAGTAATAAAAATAAAAAAATTAAGAAAAAAGAAAAACACTAAAAAAAGAAAGATAAGGTTGAAAAGCTATGAGGGTTGACACCTCATAGATCACACACACTGTTTCTTCTCCACTGGTTAGTTGTTTTCTTTCATTCATTTCCGCATTGTTTTATCTCAATGTGTGCTTTACTCTGATCTCTCTTTTCTCTTTTTCTCTTTCTTATTTTCTCATCATCTCTCCTCTCTTCTCTCTTCTTTGCATGGTTGCATCGGGCAGATGAGAAGTCCCGCATGGTCTCTGTGTGTGTGTGTATGTGTGTGCTGACCACTGCACCTGACCACCAAACTAATTTGTTTCTCTCTCTCTCTCTCTCTCTCTCTCATTCACTTTCTCATTTTCCTTTTTATTTTCTCTTGGTTTTCGTTATATTAGAGAGTTGGTTGGCAAAAGAATTATGGTGGCCACGATGCTGGCCATATGCAAACTTTCGGTGAAGGGGACGAAGGTTCAGTTAATTGTGCTTGGTGTGTGTGTATGAGAGAGAGAGAGAGAGAGAAAGAGGAAAAGAGAGTATGTTTGTGTATTCTTGGGACCCAGCTTGGGTTCTTTTCTTCTTTCTCTCTCTCTCATTCAGCTTGGTTTGGTTGTAATTTATGGCCAGCACCAGTACTGGAACCAAAAGTTTGCATCGTTTGCTTTTGGTCATTCCACGCCAACATGTTCAGCCATCCATTTTGTATGTGTGTGTATGTGTTCATAGAATTGCTTGCTGCTGTCCATAGAAAGATAAGGTGAGAGAGAGAGAAAAAGAAGAGAAAAAATGTCAGAAAGAAGAGAAGAGAAAAGAAGAAAAACAATGTGCAACACATAGACAAACGCAAACGCAATAAAACAAAGTAACGTGCAATTGCAAGCCAAATGAATTACTTACACATACACCCAAGCAAAAACTTACTCAAGAAAAAAATTAATTAATGTGACATTTTTGTGGGTTATAACATTGATTTAATTCACAAAACAAAATTCTTGTGTTTCTATTTATCTATATTTAATATACTTCTTAACAAACATAAAAAATCTAAAAGATTTGATTGAATAAGTCACCGAAATACACAAAATATATATATCTACTACCCACACACACACACTTGATTAATTTGCCAATCAATAAGGTTTCCATTTTGGATATTTCCGCTTTTTGTCATATATATATCTATATCTATGTCTATCTATCTATCTCTTTTTTTACTTTCTTCCCCTCTGAAATCTATTACTTTCATTTACTCAACCGCTCTTCGGTCTCTATAGAGATATATCTATAGACCTTTATAGTTGAGAAGCACACTAATCAGATGTAATCGATTCTGGTCTCGTCTCTCTCTATCTTTTGACTCGATGTCTTTTTTGGGTCTGGTTTTGGGTGCTGTTTTGCATCTCCCACGAGTCTTTTTGCCTGTCGCTTTCCGAATGTCTTGTCGAATTGGGTGGCATCATCCTGGCAAGCCACACTTGTCGCTAATCGTCGGGCATCTTAGTTAATTAGCACCGATGTTCCCAGAACACACACCGCCTACTTTCTCTCTCTCTCTCTCTCCTCTCTCTCTCTCTTTCTTACCACATACCCGGTTCAATTCCCAAGTGGAATAGAGAGAGAGAGAGAGAGAGAGAAGAGTGGTGCATGTCATGGCCTACGACGTGACACGTCGATCGTTCCAACTGATAGTGCTGTGCACACATGATGCTCACGGCACGTTCCGAACGACACGATACGATCAAACATGTCAATTGATCGACTTGGACGACGTTGCTTCTCTCTCTCTCTCTCTCTCTCTCTCTCTCTCTTATATGTCTTCATTCATCACTCTCACTCCTGAGCCACTAAGGCGACCGCCTCATGAGCCTAAGCGGAGTGATTGAATTAGTAGGCACACACTGCAAAGAAATAGAGAGTGAGAGTAAGAGACAGAGTCAAAGAGAGAGAGAGAGAGAGAGAGAGAGAGAGAGATGCTAGAAAAATTCAGTAGTGAGAGAGAGAATGGCCTAGATGAATGATATTCTAGACTTAGTACACACTTCCAGAACAGATCTAAAGCTTTCTCTCTCTCTCTCTCTCTCTCTCTCTCTCTCTCTCTCTCTCTCTCTC
>DVQH01001905.1:0-11235 GCA_018231625.1 Papilio phestus | reverse complement strand
TGTACCTTAACGACAATGACCACTGACTTTTCATGAGTTTGAGGGCAGACTGTATGAGGCAAATCACAAAAGAGATGTGCAAATGAAAATCTCAGCATAATTAATGACAGAAACCAGATTTGTGTGTGCGAGTATGTCGTCACTTCCGTTTCCAAGGGATGCTCTTTTGTTCTTTGATAGGCTTAGGAGTAATCTTGACTTTGTCTGTGCGTGACTCTCTCTCTCTCTCTCTCTCTCTCTCTCTCTCTCTCTCTCTCATACCTAATCCCTAGTACTAGTTTTTAAACTTTTTTTTGCATCTGCTCTCAAAAATATCCTTTCTGTACACATGCCGGGAAGTGTTGAAAGATCGTAAACTGAAAGCTGATTTGAATGAGAACAATTTTAGATTACTCCAGAATGAGTACAAGTTGATGGTACAAATCGGTGTGGTGTGGGGAGTTTGCTTTTCATTCCAAATTGCACGTTTTGTCAGGTAGTGGTCACCTCTGAGTTGACAAGAGAGGATTAGCACCAATCATGATTTGATTTGAACTAAACACTGCTTTTAAGTAGAGTATGGACGAGCACACCATTACTATTTACAAGTGGCTGACAAATGAAGCGTCATCTTAGTCGGCACCGCACCGTCAATCCTATTAGTGTGTTGCAATGTGTGACAGTGGACCGATATCACGAGTCATTCGGGATTAGCTAGGCATCCACCCGAGTTGCCCATTACCGGACTCATGACTCGACCCAATGCCCGGTGGCCATTTGCATCAATAATAAATGCACACAAACACTGCTGGTCAATGAGAACAGAGTGTACGTTATGAATCGACACCAACCTGCTTGAGATTACACGAAACCTTCTCAAGTGAACGCTAATGAGACGATTAATTGATTTGTACAGTTCATCGGCTATTATCGCTAAAGTGCTAGCGCTATCGGCAAGGTAACACGCTGCACTAATGGACCTCGGTCATCGGATTGGAGACCAGGGCTCAAGGTATATAAGGTGGGTGCGAGTGGACAAGCTGGCCCGGTGTCTAGTAGTCAAGGTGAGATGGGCACTACGGGTCGCTTCGGTAAAAGTAATGGTCTTTTAAGATGGAACACCAATTGTACTAAACATTTCTATCTTTGCATGCCATGCTGCATCTTTTACTATGAGCTAAGCAACGCTTTCTAATTGAAGCTGTTTTTCACTCTTTCATTTTCCGCTCTAGATTATGAGAACACGGACTACTCGGAGGTGTTTGTTGGTTTCTTGTGCGTGATCATCTTCTTCCTCTCCACCATCGTGCTCTTGGTGCTCATCTTGCTCTACTTTTGGTGTCGGCAGAACTATTGTCCGCAACGTAGCCGTGGAAGGGAGTCGCGTCCGGCGAGACGCTCGGTTCGCTTGCAGGCCCCACCACCAGCTTGGCAGACATGACTGGCCACCGGGCTGATCACTTGCCCACCGTACGTTCCAACTCTATTTCTTTATATTCCAATATAATAAAAAAGTCTAGCTCGAAAAAAGGACTACATTGCATCTAGTTTTTATGGGATTGTGTAATTTCACATAAAGTTTAGTAATCTCATTAGATGTTGTGGCAAACAATTTCCGGTATTCGAATTTAGAACTAAACAAACAATTCAATCGGCCCATTTAAGACAGCTCGCTTTGATCACAGGAAGTTTGTGTGCCTTTCACGCGGTTGACGCGATTCTCCAAGCCTCCGCGTGATCGATGAATGAGCCTCGTAATGAGAATGACAACCGGAGCGAGTTATCTACCGAGCCGGACGAGCCAGGCTTTTACTCTGAGGAACAAATTCTCCAACCACTACCCAGTCATGCTATTGACTTGGACAATCCAGACTACAAGAACTCGAACGACCTCGACCTTTGTTGTCTTGCCTTGATTTGCTCCAAACATCGAAAAATGGCGCTGCAGCTTTCGAGGCACGGCGGATTCTTTCTTCCACATCACGCTTTCTCCATGAAAAAGACAAAGGTAGAAGGTGTCCAGAAAGAGTTATTACAGAAAACACTACAAAATGGTATGTTATAGTTTTTACATAAAGAAAAAATTTAATGTCGAATTATCTTTGTCTATTATAAATTTTTTAATTAATAAGTTACTAGCGCTTTTCCGTTGATCGTTCTTTTTTGCAATTGCAAATAATTAGGGTAAAATGTATAGAAATAGCTCAACTATAGAATCAAAGTATGACTACCCACGATGGTAGGTTGCATTAACTCGTAATTACTAATTAAAGAAAAGGTTTTGGAAATTTTCCATTCTTGTGAAAATTTTCCGGGAATGATCTGTTTATGACTGTGTGTGTGCGAGAGAACTGCATTGATTGTTTCATTTTGTTGATTTTTGTAAAGTAAGAGTTTGTTTCTTATTAAATTACGAAAGATTTAGTTTATACAGTGATAAAGAAAATAAGTATTGTTTTGTGATGTTCACTTGAGTGTGTGTGTGAAAGAGAGTCAAAAGATGCATGTGCATAAACGAATCATGGAAAGTGATATCTTCTATCTTCACTTTATTTTTTCACATTTCGAATATGCGTATGCATAACTTAATTGTAGGTAAAATTTGTTCTTTTGTTTGTTTATTTTGTTATTATTATAATATATATTTTGTAATGTTTTAATCTAGTTAGAAGATGACACTTTCTAATAACGTAATCTGTAAATCTCAGCAAAGGTCAACAGTATGGACTTTATGGGTGATCGAGTGCAGATGGTCAAAGGTGGTGGCTTCATCAATCGATTCGTCTATCGGCACGACGTACAGAGTCGCAGTGGCGAAGACTGTGTCTGCCAAGCGGACCACCCAACTCAACTAGTTTGGCTAACCTACCAAGAGATCTGTGGCAAGCTCACCAAACTGACTGGTCCTGAGCCCAAGCTCATCCTCGAGATGCACATCGGAAGCGATTTCTGGGGTGATGTGAGAGTGAAGGACATTTTGCCTGGTGAGGCACAACTCGAGTTGTTGCGGTGTCGAGAATGGACCGTAACAATGATTCACTCCTTGCTCAACGCTTTTGTCTTTCACTGCTACCCCTCGCGCTGGATGACCTTCTGCTCCTTCCAAACCTTTCTACCGAAGCTGGGCTTGAAACTGAGTGAAGCTCGAATAGCCAAATATTTTAAGTATGCTTACATTGTTTGTAAATGTCGAATGAGCCTATTATTAATATTGCTCTTTCATCATCATCACCAGGTCATTTGATGTCGGCAAGCAAACATTTTTAAATTTTAATGATTTATTGCTTGGACTGGTAGTGATGGGAAAAAGTTGTACTGAGAAGGGCCAAGTGGCAGCTGAGACACTATGCAACCACCAGAGCTGCTGGCTCAGCAGACACCAATATTTGTTTCGGTTCTATGCCGGTCCCGGTGATCGATTAGACTTGGTGGGCCTAACCGAGATGCTCACCGATCTTGAGCAGAGACCAGTCAGTGCCGACAGGCAAAAAACACTCACCGACTTGCTAGGTGCCGGACTTAGTCTGGATGAATTCATACAGAGACTAGGTTCTGGACAACTGGAACAATTCTTCGAAAAGCAAGTGAGTTGGGCAATACGCTTTGCTTGTATCCAGTTGCCACTGGATTGGCGTGACATCACTCTGACCGAAGCACTGATTGGTAGTCGTGATTGCGCAAGTGCCTCACAAAGAGTGGCACTGCTTAACAAACAATCTGATCAGAAATGTGAACGCTGCCTTCAGACCAAGTTCTACTTAGCCAATCACTCGATCGTGTTTAACGTCAAAGGCGAGCTCGAAGCAAGAATAGAGATTGAGGACCTTCACGCTCAAAGCTCTATGAAACGATTTGACATCGAGGAGGTAGACATTCATGTGCTAGCCAATGATATGCTCTACAATCTCATCAAATTATCCACCTGTTTCTTCGGAAACGAGCCTATTCCCGAGCAAGGCATGCTGGAAAGTTGGTTCTTTGCAGACAAAGAGAAGACATTGGAAGCAGTGAAACTTATTGCCAATGAAGCGATGAACATTTTTGCAGCTGAATCACGGTTAGTTGAGGTTAGTATATTACAGTGGTGTAAGCTATTCATGATAATGCAACTTTAATCTGTGCCATAGATCGCATCACCGTGTTACGTAATGGGCGACATTCACGGCAATCTCAATGATCTGTACTGGTACTCACAACATCTATGGAAAGGCTCTCCATTTGTGAATGAAGCCAAGTATGTCTTCCTTGGAGACTATGTCGACCGTGGTTCCTTTGGTGCCGAGTGCATTTGTTACCTATTTTGCATGAAGATTCTTGCCCCAGATAACTTTTTCATGGTGAGAGGTAACCACGAAATACGAGATGTACAAGAGCAGTTTACATTCTTTGAAGAGTGCAGACGCAAGCTTAACGAAGACCTGTGGAACGAGATCAACCGTGCCTTTGACCAATTGCCAGTAGCAGCACTCATCGATAGACGTATTTACTGTGCACACGGTGGCATTCCAATTACTGTCACCACACTGGAGTCGATTCGCGCCATTCCACAGCCACTGGACAATCCACTTGATGTGTCTAAGGAAGCTTGGGAAATACTGTCAGTATGAGATAGATTGATCACTCTAGCTGGTTACTAACTTGCCCTGTCTAGATGGAATGATCCAATTACCTGGGAGGAGTTCACTCGTCTCTTTGACTTTACCAATGCTTCACACAATTTTGCGCCCAACTTTCGTCGCGGCACTGCTTACCTCTACACTCACGAGGCAGTGGAGAAGTTCTTTCGGCTCAACAACCTGGACCAGGTGATTCGAGCACACGAATGGTTTCCCGAAGGCTTCTTTCTCTATCACGGTGGCCAGGTGATTAGCGTTTTTTCCACCTCGCACTATGCGGAGGACAATCGTGGTTGTGTCATCTTCGTAGATCGATCCAAACTGCGCGTGGTTCAGGTGGATACCGACCTTGACGACCCTCTACCGCCCACTCCAACAACTGAATCGGCCAAGTTGGATAGTGCAGAGAGTGGAACACCATCCGTCTCAGCACAACCAGCTACGTCCAGTGCACCAGTGGAGACAAGCCAAATCAATGCGTCACCTCCACCCACCAACTGAGAGAGACAGAGACCAGCAGTCGTAAGTGACCACCCCTAACTAGACAGTAACCCAATATCTACAGATACAACAATAACCATTATTATTAAATTGAATTTAAACGATCCTTCTCGAAGCATAAGTTAGCTTCGATGATCGGTGAACTATGGGGTGGCACTACTCGGGACTTGGTGATTTAGAACGCACTACCCTGTCTAGCCCCCATCTGGCGTGTAGTGCCTATGATGCACTCTATTCAAAATCAATTATAAAGTTTGACTGAGTCAAGTTGGGTCGGGTAATGATGGTGCGCAGCGCATTTCGATCGCGGACAGTGTCCAACGGTGGCGAGCACCCAAGCAAAGCTCATTTTCCTCCCACATGCGATGGTGTCAAGCGCAAAAGTAATTTTGCTTCTTGGAACTCGACGGTTTTTGGGCATCATCACAAGTAATTCGATGCATATACCACCCTGTTGTTACATTAGCTGCACTGCAATGCATTGTGTTTCCAACAGAAGAAGACAAATGTGTAGAAGTTAGCATGCTTACTGTGTGGGATGTTGCGCCATTTCGGTGGGCGGATGAGTCTATCACTCAGTGCAGAGACATGCCCAGAATCGGGTTGGTAGCGCAGGCAAATCACCTTAGCCCAACTCGGAGACAGCCGTCGAACAAGTTCATGTTATGTTTGAACAAATTCAATTAGAGATTGAAACCTAACACGAGTAGAGACTTTGCAGCCGTTCACTCGGTGAGACCTACATTCACACTGCACAAACCACCACTGACGACAAATAAAAAACGTTAATTAAAGTAATTGATTGGTTGCGAAGAGAGATCGCAGGGAGCTATCACTACTGCCATAAGCATTGGAATATGTTGGCAAGCCACAAGGCACTACTGGCGTACTGCTTTGGCCAGATTAAACCAACATGGTGCCTGTCTAAGGCGGAAATTTGACTGCCGCATCTCGATGATGTGTGTAGCGCTTGCGAGATTAATTGAAGTTCTTTCTCATTCCTTTCAATATAATGTTAATATTTGGGCTCCCATGCCATTGTCACTTCTTCCTTTCTCATTCTCCTTTGCACCAATTTTGGTTTTTCTTTTAGTGGCGTTTGTGCCATATTTTCTTTCGTTCATGCCGGGCGAGTGTGCTTCTCTTGCTTTGACTCGTCTTATGCAAATGTGATTTAATACATTCCAAAAATAATGAGCAGAAAAGCTTTAATTAAAATTGATCGAAATTATTCACCGGCCTTTGTGTTTATTTTCGTTTTTTTGTCGCACTACTAACGATTTGGGACAGACACGACTTGCCGCGCATTCGAGAATTCTATTACTGTGACTAGTTCGTTCTGTTTTAATTATAAATCGAATTGGCAAACCAGTGCAGCATCCCAAACAAGACAGTGGCAATTTCCCTAAGTTCTACCTTCTACTAGGTTAGTTGTTGTTGTACCCAAAAAAACAGCTCTTAATGATGATGAGAGCATCTAACATCTGCACAATACTAAAATGCTTGTTTGCTTCAAATGTGATCGAGAGGCATGCACCAATTTAGATGCAGCAAGCCCTAATTGTCACTTTCAATTAGGAAAAACAATATTTTCTGTCGGCGCGTGAAAAAAAGAGGAGAGATTGGGTGAGAAATGGACCAAAGTGGCTGATGTAAGCTGTTTTTCTCTCTCGTTCTCTTACTTACTCACTCACTGTGGCTCACTGACTAGCTACACACATTGTGGCTACCTTGTAAAAAATAGTGCCAAGTGGGCTGCTTTGTCTTCATCTTGTTGCTGTTTGGGTGATGCTGATGGTGGTGGGCAAGTGTCTAACAAAAACAAATGGATTCCAAGAGGAGAGAAAACACAAAGCGATGATTGATTAGGGCTTACGCCTCGATGCTTCCCGGGTTCGGGTCCAGGCTTGGACCACACACACTCACACACACATTCACACAATTCACACGGTTCACACACGCAACTCGTACCCGGTTTGAATTTGTTTAACAGGGAAAAAGGACGCAGCTGTCCAACGATCGTGATTGTGCCAACTAAACTATAGTCCCCCTTTATAATATGATGCGCGTTCATTTTTGCCTTGGCCGGTGAGCTCTAATGGCCACTTTGACCAGAAACAATCTTCATTTTGCTTCATAAGTAACGATCTCTCTCTCTCTCTCCCTCTTTCTCACTTGCATTGTTATAAGTTTTTTCTTACCAAAGTTATAAAAGCTTCAAAATGGTAGCAAAAGTTTAATATAAACCACACCACTATGTAGTATCTTCGCGTTAAAAAAAAGTATTGATAGCTGACAATTCAAAGTTTGATCGTCGTTAAGTAAAACTTATATATTTCCCTCGTATATAGAGTCTTAAAGTCATTATATATATTTAAAATTTATATCTATATATATTCATTAATTGAAATTAATTAACATGTCCAGTAGAAGCGAGCACTGCAGTGTGCACAATACAGTAGTGTGTGTGTGTGCGTGTCATCAATTAATGATGTGACAAGCGATGTGAAGGCAAAATGTGCACTATTGCACACATTGGGACGCGTTGAGCAATGCTTTCTCACATTAAAGTGTCAGATGTCGCATCCTCTGCACGAGCAATGGCACCTCAACTCAATCACACACCCACGGTGTTGGATGACTTCACTTGGTGTGCCCAAAGAGTGCACATAGTCAACTGTAAAAGTGTCCAGTCCCAATGGCGGTGTGATATTTCCACATGAGAGAGAGAGAGAGAGAGAGAGAGAATTATAGAGAACTGGAGATTGTTTCTGATTATATGGGCTGTGTGGTGTGGATGATTAATATCTTCTGGTCTACTAATGAGCAGTGATGAATCACTGATGATGATAAAACTAGAGCCTTTTTCGGGTGTTTGGTTGCTCACCTCGACGATCTGGGATAACCTGAAAACGGAATATACTTGCGTCAATGTACCTACTAAATGGGCGTCAGTTATAGTTTGCTTTTTCAATCATTGATGAGAATATATACAGAGAGAGAGAGAGAAAGAGAAAAGCAAACGAACGAGCTTTTGTGACTTATTAAAATTGACAGAGTGATTGCATTTTTTTCGGGGTATATAAAACGATCGATCACATGACCTCATTGCCAATACTCACACACACATATATACATTTTCCCATCCGCCCACGGGGACAAATAATTCCCGTGTGTCATTCAACAAAGAGGCAGAATAGAGTTAGTGGGCAAGTGAATCAATTTTAAAAATTCATGCTAAACATTTCAAAACGGTTGAAACTTAAATTCAGTGAAAATAATATGCTTAGGTATATATAGGCACCCCCAAGTGGTTCCAATCAGTGGAGAAGATGGCAGTGAGACAGAGTACTAGAGAACCGAAATACAATTTCAGAAAGAGACAAGTTCAATTTAATTCTAAACTAATTCTTTTGGTTTTTTCACTCATTATTCTCTCTCTCTCTCTCTCTCTTCCTCTGTCTGAGAAATCATTGTTATCATGATTGTAATCATTTGACACACTACCACCCACTTGTCTCACACATTTGAAGAATTTGAGCAAATGACTTGGGATAGTATTTGATTAGATTAGGCAAGATGAAAGAAGAGAATAGAAGTAGAATGAGAGAGAAACAAAGGAAAAGAAAGAGAGAAAGAGATATACAGATACAATTGAACTGGAGCATATATTCATTTGACTCCGGGGAGTAGTGATATGTCACAAACATACGCACTATAGCGTGACTAATCTAAAGTATTTCAATTTTAAGAAGAAAAATATAAAATAATATAATATAATACTTTGACGCACAGTAAAATGAGCCAATGATGAATTTGAGTGTAATGCAAGTGGAGACAGTCTACATCTAGATTGAAAAATAGATAGATATAGAAGTTCATGTTTGCATGGAATACCATTGGACCAATTTTAATTGATTTGCCAAATGTACTATGAAGTGGCACTAGAACGCTCTTGGCATCTTGGATTTTATTACAACTACACTCTCTCCCTAACTTGGTTAACTTTGCACCCATTTTTATATAAAAATAATTATATCATCATAATTTAAAGTTTTCCTTCTGAATGCATTGTATATTAAAAAAGGGGGTGGAAAGCAATATTCGATATATAGGTTGGTTTATAATATAAATTAGAAATTTGTCTGAAATTGAAAGTCTTTGATCGAAAGTGGAAGAGACAGGGAGAGATGAGAGAGAGAGAGAGAGAGAGAGAGAGAGAGAGAGAGAGAGATGATTAAAACCCAGTTAGCGAATAGATGAAAAATCAATTTGGCTCAAATAGCAAACACGAACCACAAGAAAAAGACTTTTGGTTGCTATTTTCTTTAGTTTTTTCAAGTATATTTGCCTTTCATCACGTTGACTGGTTGTACAACAGAGAGAGAGAGAGAGAGAGAGAGAGAGAATGAGTGAGTGATAGAGAGAGTGAGAGAAAGGAGATGATGATGGAAGGAAAAGTAAAGAGAATTGAGAGAAAACAACTTTAAAATCAAATTTCAAAATATAACGAGTCAATGTTGTGTGAGTGTGTGTGTGTGTGTGTGTAGTTTGACTTGTACACACAACTCTGAAACAGTAGAGTGGAGTTATAACCATGTTTTCCACTTTTGGGACGTCGGAAAAAACTAGTAAGTGAGAGAGAGAATGAAAGTGAAAAAGAAAACTAGCAACTGAATTGATTCAATTAGAATCGACTAGCGATGTCTGTCTGTGTTTTCTACCCACCAAATGTATATATATAAGTATCTATCGATATAAAAAAGTTGAGTCAAGCTTGACTTTACAAGTCTTGTTGGGCTTGATCACATCATTCGCTACCATTGTTGTTGTTGTTAGTATTCTCCCTAAATTTGAGTTTCCAATAGAAAACAACACTGTTTTATTTCTATTATTATTCGTGGTAGTATTCTCACTTTGACTCACTCACTCACTCTCTATCTCTCTCTCTCTCTCTCTCTCTCTCTCTCTCTCTCCCTCTCTTTGCAGCATAAACCACCACATTTTAAAAAGAAGACAATTGAGTTTTTGTTTTAAAATTTTCTGTTTTTCCAAGAACACAACAGCCAAAAGCACAACAAAAAAACTAAATTAAGTCTTCACTTTACTCTATACATTCTACCGAGGACAAAGGCCCTGAAAATTTTCTCTATGAAATGAAAAAAAATGACTAACAACGCTAATAATGCTTCGTAGTTCAACGAGAGAGAGAGAGAGAGAGAGAGAGAGAGAGAGAGAGAGATAGAGATATCACTATCGTAAAAGCGTAACGTTGGTTGTGAAGAGATTTTTTTTGAACAAAAAGCGAAGACTTGAAAATAAAGGAACTTTAATGAGAATGAATCAACAATGTAAAAGCAAAACATAGCTCCCGTCGGGAGTGTGTGAGTGAGTGAGTGAGAGTGAATGTGAGAGAGAAAGGAAGAGAGAGAGGGTGGCACGACAATTCATACACAACAATTGACACTTTTCATGCATTATTGCATATAGTGTCACCGAAACACTTTTTTTGATAATAAAAATTGTTGTATAATAACACAGTATACATAATTATGCTTGAATAAATAAGTAGTTAGATTTTTGTCAACTCAACAGTAACACGCACACATAAAATTGATTCATGTAGGATGTGGAGAGTCAAAATGGTTGTGTGAAAAAAAACAATAAAAAATTCGTCAAAATTCAATCATGCATGGATGGTGGTGCGAAATTGTGAAACATCGACTATTGTGTGATACTTATACTTGGATAAACCGAAAAGGAAAGATAATTTAAGGGTGAGAACTTGAGATTGAGAACAAGTGAGTGAGTAAAGTATGAGAGAAAGAGAAAGCTGACTTGGTTGGTCAATTAGATTTAGTGTATTTGGTCAATTCTCTTGGCACTCTTTGCTTCAATTCAATTTGCTACTTATCGTTTGGGGAGCAGAAAAATTGATAGATAATTCCTGTAATCCAATTATATTTTTATTACAAAAAGAGATGGAGGAGAGAAAATTTAAATTAGTTTTCAAAACTGCTTTTGTACCAGTGCGTGAGGCAATCTGAGCTGGGCACTCATTGCCCATCTGGTTTTGGAACTTTGTCACAATCTCTCTCTCTCTCTCTCTCTCTCTCTCTCTCTCTCTCTCTCTCTCTCT
>DVQH01001904.1:0-11237 GCA_018231625.1 Papilio phestus | reverse complement strand
TTTCACAAAAACTGAGTTAGGACAGAAAAAAGTTCCAAATGGAATACTGTGTAATGTTTAGACATTTTCAGAAATGAGCAGTATCAAAAATGCTCAACCCTATTTTGAAAATTTGAAAAATTCTCAAAATAATTAATTTGTGACAATTTTTTAAATGTGACATTAAACATTCCTGATAAATAAATTGATGTAGGAAGGTTTAATTAAAGTTTATAAACTACATTGTTAAAAATGTAGTTTTATCATTCAATTAAATTAAATTTTATTTTCGCTAAAATAATTAAAGTAAAGAAATATTTTTGTTTTGACATATATAGTTTTATATCTTTTAATGCTGAGTTGTTAACAAAATGAAACAAAAAAGTCACAAGGTGAAACAATCCAAAAAAGTAAAGCATGAAAAACATTCAAAGAAGGGCAAACACACGAAAAGCCACTGGAAGAAGAGCAAGTCCAAGCAGCACAAATCGGGCACCAAGCGCAAGTTTAATCTTAAAGGTAAAATGCCACCAAAGCCTAAAGGCCAACCTTTCAATCAGACACCGTCAATGATGACTCCAGAACAGATGACCACCATTTATCAAGGTTTGATAAACTTGCAACTTATTATAGTTCAATAAATTTGACTTTTTTCGCAGTACCCAGTGAGCATTTCAAAACTGAAGAAGATGTTGCTACATATAATGGTTATAAAATAATGAATGAAATTGCACGAGGGGGCTTTGCCATCATTTACAAATCAAAGAATATTAAAACTGGACATTTAGCGGCTCTCAAACTTGTCAATCTCGGTAGGTGTCTGGATAAATGTAATAACTTATGTCTAACTTGAATCTGCGGTTCAGGTGACGATCCCACTACTAACTCTAGTCGTATAAGTGAGATGAAGAACGAGCTGTTCATCATGGAAATGGTTGATAACACATTTGCAATCAAGCTTTACCTTCATTATCTGGTCAACAACAATCTTTACATTTTCATGCAGTTTGCTGAAGCTGGGAGCTTTGGCAAGCTTCTCGAAACTAGTGGAGTTTTGGATGAAAAAGACTCTAAGTACTACTTCGCACAGATGTGTTGCGGTGTGGAACACATGCACGAGTTATCGATTGCTCACCGAGACATTAAGCCAGCCAACTTTCTCATGGCGGAACATCAAAATGGGCAGAAAATTGTCCTCATCTCTGATTATGGTCTCAGTCGCATTGTGCACAAAGATGAGAAAGGGAGTAAGTGACACCAAATTGTCTAAAACTATGTGCTTACTGCTATTCTCTTCCTCTCGTTTCTAGATCCGGTGCTCTACTCGACTCAGTGCGGCACTCCGGCCTACATGGCACCCGAAATACTGTCCGGCCAAGAGTATAACTCGTATCTGGTTGACGTATGGTCACTTGGAGTGACGCTCTATGCTATGCTCAATCTAATGACGCCGTTTGACGTGAACCAAGACGACTACGGCGTGAAAGAAATGATGAACTCCGAGTGGCAGTTCACTGACGCCATGAAGGAAAATCCATCGGAAGGACTACAAAGCATTATGGGAAGTATGCTCGAACCGGACCCGACCAAACGATCCACCATGAAACAAATGGTAGCACATGCTTGGCTCAAAGCGGACTATGAAAAAGTTAAACAATTTGAAAGAGTTCAACACAAATGACACTCTTTGAGGTATCAACAATAACATTGTAATATATATTCGCTTGATTAGCTATATTATTGTTTTGAGAGAGAGCTTTTCAAAGATATTATCACGCACTTTAACGATTAATTGCTTAAACCATTCCATAAGACTCTTTATGTTCATTTAATATTCAGTCGACTTGTGTTCAATGGAAAAGCATAATTATTAAGACCCAAAAATCTTTGTTCTTTGGGTCCAAAGAAGATATTCTCGCGATTGAATGAGCTGCGAATACTGCCAAATTCCTGATCATTTGGTAAACCAAACCATTTGTGTGGCTTCATTCTGGAACTCTCAATGGCTTGATCTAATGGAGGTGTCTCCGCGGGGGGCATAATGACACAGTTAGTTAGATTAGATGGCGTCTCCTCAGTCACACTGAATAAGTCGTTTGACCTCCCAATACTACTGATCGAGGAAGTGGTTGACGGTGTCATATAGTGAGCTAACGAATGGAATCTTCGTTCGCGGTCTTGCGCAACTTCACCGCGCCGAAGTTTGCTCAGGTAGAGGTAGACCGAGGTACCAAACACCAAGTGCACCATTGTGACTATCAGGGTGGTGAGAAAAACTACCACACCAATGTTACTGCACTGCTCTGCACAAACTGCTTGACCTTCTAATCTTGGTTTGTCTAGAGAGGGAAAAGGCATAAATCATGGATCAAGTGCTAGGGTCTCGAGATACTTACCGTGTCGGTGGCGGAGGTCATGTCGAGTCTCGAGTCGAGCAGCAGCCATGTCAGCATAGTTCCCAGTGCCACTGTACCGGTGATCATTAGCCACTGGCAGATTAGAGTGAGACTCGCCATAACTCTGTGCTTTGTCATCAAATTCATTGCCCCGAATGTCACCGTCCATTTTATCGTTCACTTCATCATTGTCATCCACCATAATAGCAAGCGATAATGGAACTTCCGTTGCTGATGTTGGGAGAGGAAGTAAAGCATTAGACAATGTTCTTAAATGATTGTCTCTCTGATCTGTATCATCTTGCTTAGGTTGTTCATTGACCACTGGGTTTTGGTCATCATTTGAACTTGACTCAGCTTCTACCACTGTGCTCAATTGTGGATGTAAATTGTTAGAACTCCAGTCACTAGAGACATCGCTTGTCAAGGAAGGTGAAACTGGCAATATCGATGAGTTGAGATGAAAGAAATTGAGAGTGTTCTTGCTGCCATCCACAGCGCTAGTCTCCTGCAGCGTAGCCTTGGTCGTCTTTTCATTATCGCTTCTGTCACCGAATGATTCACCAAAGCTAACATTCGTTCCCACGTCAAAATAAATTGAATTGAGCACATTCGAATTCTGATTTCTATAGTAACGATAAGTGTCGGAAGGGTATGCAAAACCAGTCTTGTTGGAAAGTGTTCGAATATAGTTCACTGAGTTGTCCTCACTGTTGGTACTGGCATTAGAAAGTTGAAAGTGGCCACTGGATGATTTGATTATTTCCGCAAAAGCCATCGACAGACCAGTGGCACCAGATGGCTTGTGAGTGGTTGAATTGATAGACATAGTGGGGTCTGACACACTGCTTGGGAGCCACTCGTCGCCAACAGTTGATCGCGCGGTCAACTTGTCGGGCTCGCTCCACTCACCACTGACACTTCGTCGTTTGCGTCGTCCGAACGAGTGGACAAAGCTATTTGATTGAGCGCACTTAATTGGCTCGCAGTACTCTTGACAAAAGCGTATCTGTACTTCAAAGTTAACAACGCCAGTCGAGGGGAACCGAAACGCTTTGAATTTTGAGTAAAGTGATCGATTGTCACTTGGATCGAGTTGGAGTGCAGGGAAGATAGAAGAATCGATGGGACAACCATTAGTGTCGATGAGAAAAAGTGACTCGCCGCTCGAGCTTCGTGCGTACAAGTTTCGAGCAAACATGGCAAATGCGGAATCCTTGTGATCGCGAAGCTCGATTCGAAGAGCCAAATCGTCGCCGAGACTGACCACTTGCGCATCGTTGCCGGTGTTGTCCAGAATGCGCATCACTATTGATGGCGGAGCAGCGGTGTTCGTGACCACCGTTGCTACCATTTTGCGATCATTGTAGCTCCTCCCGTGCAAATTAGGCCTAGCATTAACATTGACATTAGATACGTGTTCAGAATACAAAACAGTAACATGCACGTACGACACATCGATGCCGTTTGGAGACAAAGGAATGCTACTTTGCTCTACAGTTCCCAGGGTAATCGTCTGATCGGATATTTCAAAAGAACACAGCACACGGATGGTACGGTCACTGTCAGTCATGATAACTGAGTGCTGCTGCACGATTACTTCATTAACGTAATTGCTGGTGCTCTGCAATGTGTCGCACAGTGACAAAGGTTAAACGGAATCAATTCTTTAAAGTACTAACTGACCTCTTGGTGAGTGCCGCACCGAGAGTTGAGTGGAATGGCAAACTATGCAAGATAACGTTTAGTATGGTGTAACAATTAACGATACAAGCTTACTTGAAGCTGGGTCTGTCCGTTTCCGTTCACGTAGCACTGTGATGGGTTACTTTTAGTGTAGACACGCCCATAGAATGGACTGTCGAAGTTAAGTGTCAACATCATATCTTGTTGGTTGCATTGAACACTCACTAGAGTAAATAAGAATAAAAAATAAATGAACAAATTATAAAACACACAAGTGAAAGGCACCTTGTTCACAGTTTCCCTTCTCGCTAAAAATCGAGTCTTGTTGAAAACTGCCAGGCAGTTGGTCAAGTTGCATGTTGCTCGAGTGAGTGTGATACAGCGTAGACAGCGAGAACGAGTCCTCACTAGAAAGAGAGCACTCCCGACTCACAGGGTCAAAGTTAACCGACTTGCAGTGAAAATGTAGCTCTGAGTCACATTGCCGCTGACAATCAGCTAGCGAGGAAGCAACCACTATTTTGTCAATGTAACTGAAATAACGATCGTGATAGTCCCGATACTGGCATGTGGACAACTCTGTAGACGCAGGAAAAATAATAACAAAAATATAAATTGTTTCAATTCTAATGCAATAATACCTTTGGCACACTTGTTTTCAAAGTAGTCGACGTGGTCTGAAGACACTTTGAAAGAGAATGGTTTCGATCTTCTTGTTTCTCGAAATAGACGACACACTCTGCGTCCATAGTCATAAGTGAGAGATCGACACGGAAAACTACGTTCGGCAAGGCACAAGTCTTGGCAAGCCGTTCGTAGCATGATTGATTTAATTTCTTTATCTGCATGCTCTTCGAACGTATAGCCTATAATTCTTTCAAAAGACCAAATACTTTCGCATGTTTTCTCTGTAAATGTTACGTTAGAAACTTCTCACTTTTTGATAGCACAACCTTACCTCTTAAGCAAACTTTTTCATTGTAGGAAGTGCCAGCCAACTGGCTCAGTTGATTACGGTTTTCTGAAGCAGCCTCGTCGAGAAAAAAGCAGTTTTGCTGTTGATTAGCTCCGTACTCAATGATAAAAGCCAAGCAACGTTCGTTGCGACGAAGACACTCTTCTTTACAGTACGTAATAACCCCAGGTCGTGCTGAGATTGGAGCACGTTCACGACGAGCGTAGCGCAAATCAAAACCAAAAGTTTTTTCAAAAGTAAACTCTCTGGGATTGCACCGAGGTGGTACATGTTGAAGTTGACTTAAATCGTCGTACATCTGATTAGGATATTGAGCATGGCTTAGGTTAGCTATGTTTGGCATGTCTACACCAGTCACGTGTCGTGGGTCTGAAAGAGGAAGATGCGCAGTGTCGCCGGTTTGATGAGTGTGCTCGGCAGATTGAGGTCGCCTCGACTGCCCATGGCTTGGTGCGGGGCTCTGCAAACCAGGTTGCGTTGGTTGCGAGTGGACAAACTGAGGAATCGGGTGTTGGGGTACACTGAGTTCGGGAGGCATACGCTGGAAAGCACAGTCCTTCTCAGCATACAATGCACGTGGCCGGAATTGAATGGAACCTTGGTGGCTGGTGGCACGGTTGTCCGCACTGAGCAGGCACAAATTGCCACCGGGTGCCAAACTGCCATCTGGGTTGTCCAGATAAGTATAGGAACGACAGTTGAATTCTCTCTCGTAATCGCACGCTTGTTCGCAATGAAAAGTGGATGTACCACGAATTGACTTGGTCACCGACACAATACTCATGTCGCGCTCAATGGCATGGTAGCGACACGACTTGATATCTATCTCAATCAATGTGATCAAAGGTCTATATAAATGCAAATTAGTTTCAACTCACCAATGATACACTGATTTTCCATAAAGTCAATGCCTTTGTTGAATTGTAGATTTAAGGCACCAGAATTGCGGTCTTCCGAATAAAGATGACATTCATGTGTGAATGAATTGTAACTAGCCGAGAGGCATTTGAACTTGCGTTCTTCCAAACAACGTGTTCGACATTCGGAGCGGGATACAAATCGTACAATTTCCTCTGGCTGAGACCCAACCACCATTTGGTCAATAATTCGGTCAAAAGGCCAAAATTTATCACAATGAACATAGTTGGGCACACAGAAGCCTTCAAAGTAATCTTTACCCATTGAAAGGCGTAAGTCAAGAAGACCCACTGAACTGTTCTCAAATAAACCGTGACACGATTGATGGTAATAATCTACCACAAAAGCGCGACATAGAGCAGAATGCTCACATCTCCTTGCACATTCAGTAACTATTCCAGGATTCTGTAGATCACTGTAGAGTAGAGTCAAGTGACCTCCAATTGGCTCAAAGCTGGTAACTTTCTCAAACAGAAACCTTGCATTTGGTGCGCACTTGGTGTCTGCATGAAAAGTAAAATTTGTATAACATGTTTATTTACTTGAAGATACTTACTTGGAGAGAGACTAAATGGCATTGAATTACCATGATTCATATTAGATGGAAGTGAATCTGAATGAGATATGCCGATTATTGTCCCTACATTAGCTCCATTTGACATGCTTTCTTGTGAAGATTGTCCTATTGGTAGCGTGGGCTCACTAGATTTACCTAATTGATGCCCAAATATAATTAATTACTAAGTTTAGTATGATGAGTTGCTATTAAAAGTATATTGCTTACTTTGAGGAGGCAATGTTGGTATAAGAGATTCTGGGAACCGAGTGATACGAGTGGTGATGATGCCACCTAAGGTGCCATTGAGAATCACCACTTCCTTGTTGACATTAGCGTTGTCAATATCCGGAGTTGCTGAAGTAGGCAAATTATCTTTTGGTAAATCTGTGTAAGACAAAGCTACGAGTTAACATTTTGCATTCAAATCAAAGCATTCTAACCGTTTTGGTAAGTTTGACTTGCTGGTGGAGCCGCAGTCAAATAACTTGGATTCTCGGACAAAGTTGAGTTCACTGTATTAATTGGCAACTTAGAGCATTGTCGCTCATAATACATGATACTGGAACGTTTTTGACTAAAGGAAGCACCGGCACTGACTGAATCATCACCGGAAAGAAAGCACTGGCTGTTGCTCGAGTAAAAGGCGTAAGAGCGACAGAGGAAGTGACGATTGTCGTTGCACATCTTCTCACATGCTTCTCTTGAGGTGACACTGCTTGTCTCAACCACATCAGTGTAAGTAGGGTACGAATCGTCGGTGCGCACATATGGACAAGAGGAGTGAATACGAACGCACTGGTTCTCTAAGTAGTTTACTTTAATACTTCTTGAACGATAATAATGACCTGGGCTGGTTCGACGATCCTCTGCCGAGAGCTTGCACTCAGTAGTCTCATCATTGTACAGTGCGGAGCGACAAGGAAATTCACGCTCTTGCAAGCAATACTCTTGACAATCTCTTCTACTTTGTACAAAGTTGAGAGTCTTCACATACAAGACGGGTGCCAACTCATACCCCAACACTCTAAAAGTATACTAGTTGTGATCAATGCCAGTTGGCCTGATTTTCCGGATACGGGTGAAAATTTTCAGTTAACTTCCATAAAGTATAACGACGCCTAACGACAAGTTGACTCTTTAATTAACTTTCACAATGTATTCGAACAATTTTCACCCGCATCCTGAAAATTAAGCATGATCAACGCATCACTTATCATTGAGTTACAAACCTTTCAAAAGCCCAAAACTTATCTTGGCATTGTGACATGATTTGTGGTACACGAAGGCAAATTTTTTCAAAATAACTTTCACCATCCTTAGCAAGCAAATCAGTAGTACGACCTTGGGTGTTGCGGTCGAGTCGTTCACACCGATTGTTCTGGTAATTAACGGTAAAAGCAGGGCAGTTCAACTGTGCCATATCGCAACTCTCCCGGCACCAATTGGTCACTCCAAGCGAGCTGTAGTCTGGTAACTCGACTGGTGAAGTAATGGCTGACCGCAAAACATGACCAGTGATTTTCTCATAAGTGAAGATTCCATTAGTGCACAACTCGGCAACGCACGTCTTCTCGCCGTACATGGCACCTTTAAGTGGCACCAAGGGATGCTTGCCAATGGTTCTCTCGTCATCACCACTCAACATACACCGATTGTTTACAAAACCATACGAACGACAATTAAACGAAGTCTCTCGGTCACACTGTAATTGACAATCTTCTGAACTGGTTGCAAAAAGCAACGAATCCATTGAATGTACGTTGATATTTGATTTGGTCATGTACACACATGAAGCAGGACCTGTCAAGTTATTATAATCAATTTTTAATCTTTTGTGACAATTTGGTATAAATCTGCCTTGTTCGTTTGCTTGGGTATTTTGCACTAATTATGCTCAGGTCAAAATATTGGAGACTAAAAATACAATAGAAAGCAGAGGATATTCAGAAGTTAGTCTGTTTCATTGTGAACCCTTGAAGCATGCCCATTGTTGAATAACAAAAAGCATCGAAACAATGGCAAAGCCCTTCCGCTTGGGATTTTAACTTCTATGGTAACCTAACAGGGTTAGTGTTCTATCAAGAGTTAGCATCACTTCCTGCTATCATTGTAATTGTTTTTTCCAGTAGCTTAACCACTACCGTCCGTGATAGTGATACCAAATTTGCCTCACTGACATTGACTAAATAGTTTTTTCACGCAGATGAGCAATATTCAATGTCATTTAAGTCTATTAAAATGACTTTCTGAATTATTTTCTTAATCTACATCATAATTTTCTTGGATTATCACAATTTTTTACGATAAGTGCGCCATAACTTTTAACATCTTTAGAAGAAACAAAAATTTAAACTTATCCTTGCAATAATATAGATTAAAACCTTAGTTGGTAAATGACAGATAAGCTGACCTGAAGGAGCGCACTGGTTTTCCATATAGTCACGTTGGCTGTTTTTGACGAATACAAAAGCTTGTGGTTGAGTTCGTCGATTCTCTTTAGAAAGCCGACAAATGCGTTTTACTTCGTCAAAGTCAGCACTTCGACAAATGAATGCGGTCTCAGTGATGCAAGCCTTGGCACATTCCTCACGATCAACCATGTTGTTTAACTCTTTTTCAATAAAACCATCAATAAAACTATCTTGCACTCGTTCGAACGCCCAAAGGCGTTCGTTGCCGCAAAGATGATCAAACTCCTGTCTTGAAATTCCTTTAAGACACACTTTTTCAAATAAACTACTTGTTTTTGAAGTTTCTAAGTGATCGCGATGCCTCCGGGAATTTTCGATGTAAGACGAACATCGATATTGACGGTAGTCAAGAGTAAAAGAATTGCAACGTTGTTGTTGTTTGCAAAGATTGATGCAATCTCTGGTTAGTGCCACATTATCTTGTTGTAGTAGAATGCCCGCCATAGGAACGGTGTTAGGTTGAAATTGGCTGGCAGCAATCTTTTCGAATGTTTCTACACCACCAAAGCAGTTGTCACTAGTGACCAAAGCTCGCGTGATCACCGACAGTAACACCGGCAACATGATGAGGTAGCGAGCAAGAATCCAGGGTGAGAGGAATAGTGTAGTTAAATGTGTTGACATAGATTGCGAGAAGAAGAACAAATTCAAAGCCCGAGGTTGATGTTGAAGGGAGAAGACACTGGTGACTTGTACCCTCATCACTAGAAAACTCAAACGCCAGACAGCAAGATGGCTCGTTGGTTTGAACAAAACTTGAGACACATAGTGCGCCTAGGACACAAGGCGACGAATATTGCGAGATGAGTAATCGCACGGTGGGTCAGCAAGTGACCAGCAATGACTGGTTGTAGACACCTCGCTGTCACTGGCGCACCAGTTTGGTAGAACGTTCCGCAAAGGCTGACCAATCTGTAGCATCAACACTTGTTGTATGTGTGTGTGTGCTACGTTTGGCAAGTTACAAATCAACCACGATCCTAAGCGCATTTGCATTTGAATGAATGGTCAGGCGAGTCTTGGTGCAGCCTACAGTGTGCGATAGCAAGTGCTGGAGTGGTCAGTGATGCGCGCAAGTTGTCTTTCTGCCTCAGGTGACATTTTTAATTCGCCTTTGTGCACGGTCCACTAGAGGCGTGCTCCGAATGATGATGCTCTAACTAGCTGTGGCACGGACTACATTCAAGAGTTATAATCGCTTGTGGTGCACAACGCTTTGCTTCTCTGTTCCAGAGTGACGCGTCACATTGATGCGCCCATCGATTACGTGTAACGATAGTCAGAAGGGCATACACACCTTACTCACAAGTTTATAGTTTGTCCACAATTTGTTGGCACTATCTATTGCTTCATCTATCCATGGTGATTATCTTTACAAATTAATCAACTTATCCTTCACTTGTTAGTCTAACAGTTAGACAGTTTAGATTGACATATAATACTTATTATACATAAGCTTTTAGCTAACAAGCTCACTAATCAACAATAGTTTCCAAGCTCAAACGGGCTTAAGAATTGTGATGAAAGCAATCCAGCACACTTGTGGAACCAATGCTTCTAGAACAATACATTTTTTCTTCCCCACATAGTTTGCAAAGTTGATAAGACACTGAGCGCATTTTCATCACTTTAATCGAAGTAAAACGCATCGCTTAGATGAATTAGTGTCACGTAGATAAGGGGGAAAGTGATACAATGACGAGAAGAAACAAGCCGTAGCCGAAGAAATGAGGTAGAGACAATGACACACTATAGTCGACATACATTCATCCTCCCAAGATCTGGCTATTTGCACCCATACGCATGCGTGCACGTGCACCAGCCTTATATAATCTGGGCCAAGCAAGTACTCATTCTTCTTCACTAAGCCTTAGGTTTGAAAGAGAGCCCCCAAATGGCAAACCCTATGCAAACTCCTGCATTGCGCTGCAATTTGTGCAGGATCGGCTACCCAAGTTCGAAAATTGGGCAAGGTTAGCGATAGTTGATAGAATCAACTTGATACTTCGGCCGACTTGTCGCATACGCCGGGCGTAGTACTCCATGCGCATGCGCAAGCAAGTACTCATTGAAAAACTTTAATTCTATACAAATTGTATTAGGTCTCGCCACTAAATCGTTCGGATTAGCCAATTATAGTGCATAGATGGCGATAGTGTAAATACTACATTGTGTCTACAAACAGGGTTGTTAACGAAGGTCCGGGTGAAAATTGTTCTAAAGCACAGTAGAAGTTAATTAGATTCTCCAGT
>DVQH01001903.1:0-11238 GCA_018231625.1 Papilio phestus | reverse complement strand
TTTCGGTCAACGGCTTCATATGCCAAAAAATTTTTGAAAATGCCTTGGGTCGAAAATGACCCCTAAAACCTATCCGAGTGTTAACCGATTCAAATTCAACTTTCGTTGTTCTGATTCGAATTGGTTAAGAATTTCTGTGTTATGATTAAAATTCTATTTTTGATTCGATTCGAATTTCGTGCATAACTTTTCAAATTCTCATTCAATTTGATTTGAAATTCTAACTCGATTCGATTCGAATTTTTTTTGCATACCTCTTCAAATTATGATAACTCGAGTTTGACCTCGGATTTTAGTATTTCCTGAAAATAGGAAACAATGAAACATTATTGTGCCAAGTTTCATTTAGATCGGATTAATAGTTTGTGAGATACGTGAGGAGCTGGACTTAGTGAACTCACTTTCAACAGTCGTACATTGCGTCATCGACCTTGAAAACTACAGTCAATCTACCCATTTAATCAAACATGTTTTGCGTTATGAGTCATAACTTATGACTTTATTTATATTTATATAAACATAATTGTTGTTTGTCTATTTCATTATTTTTGTTGTTATATAGATTGTCCTGGAAAATAAGTTTTCAACACAATTTTTTATTCTTATATATTTTTCAAAACAATTCCGATTAATTGTTATAAAAAAAATTACAATACTTGTTTATTTAAAATAGTGGTTATGTGAATGTAATTCTTTTATTATCAAAAAGAAGTTGCTTATTTAAATAACATAAAATAAAATATTAATTTATTAATAATCAAAAATTAATAAAAAGTTTTCAACACAATTATATTTTATTCTTATATTTTTTTCAAAACAATTCTGGTTAATTGTTATAAAAATGTACAATACTAGTTTATTTAAAATAGTGGTTATGTGAATGTAATTTTTTTATTATCCAAATAAGTTGTTTATTTAAATTTAAACAAAATAAAATAAAATGTTAATTAACAAAAATTTATTTATTTATTAATAATTAAAAATTAATAAACAAAAAGTTATATATTTTATACT
Organism: Papilio phestus; assembly: GCA_018231625.1. Taxonomy (NCBI): domain Eukaryota; kingdom Metazoa; phylum Arthropoda; class Insecta; order Lepidoptera; family Papilionidae; genus Papilio; species Papilio phestus. Next base: position 10,224 of record DVQH01001903.1, on the reverse strand, counting down.
TTAACACTTGGTTGGGTTTTAGGGGTTACTTTTGACCCAAGGCATTTGTTCCATTTTTTTTAATAATAATATAAAGCCTTAACAGAAAATTCTAATATTTTTATGGTTTTTAAAAATTAGTTAAATTTTTAAATAACAAATAATTATGGTCTAAAATAGATTAAGTTTTCAAGTCATAAAATACTTTCTAAGGGTATTAAAAAACACAACATAAAGTGTTAAGATGTTATTTTTAAAAAATGGCCAAAAGCTAATTATTAGGACAAAAAAATGAAAGTTGACTGTATTAAGAGTGACTATTTCAACATAGGCGAAGTAGGCAGGGTAGAAATAGTGGGAAAAACGCACGTTACACTTGGCAACAAGTCCCGCCTCTCGTGACCGTTTGTCTGTTGGCGCGTCTTTTGGCCACTCAGCAGTGCTCACTCAGTGGCGACCGTTGGACTTGGCCGCGTTGTGTTTGTTGTGTCCCTCGGACTCTCAGGCCGCACACTGGCTTCGTGGATGCTTCTCCACACACACCACTCTGGCGCACCCAAATCTGTCACAACCAACCGGGACCATGAGTGTCTACGGGTATCTCACCTTCCACGATCAACACCGACGTCCCAAATTTGAGATCACCAAAGCGGAGACCAAGATTGGCCGTTCCGAGAACAGCGATATTCGTATACTGTTCAAACGAATTCACCGTGATCATGCCAGGCTGGAAAGTAATCGCACCGAGGATGGTGCAATACAGAATACATTCATTCTCACTAATGGTAAGTTTGGGGTTTAAAAAAACTTATTCAGCTGACTTAAATACAAAAATTTAGGCGACAATGACACGGTTCGTATCAACGATCAGCCTCTGCCAGATGATGGCTCTGTCATTCTCAAAAACAATGACACGATTGTCATAGGGCGTAAGAAGTTTGTTTTTCACACCACGAAACATTCGGAGGAACCGAAATCCTGCGAGAATCGACGACCCAAGCGACGGTCGAGCGTCAAGAATTATGACATGTTTTGTGGAATTGCTCGCAAAGCTGCTCGTCAGTCTTCGACTCGACTTTCGAATGCCACAAATCGTCTCTCACAAGTGCCAATCGCGGAACCATTGATTCGGTTTGATGAAAGCATCGCTACCACCGCAACTGCCTCCAAGTACTTTACCGTGGAAGACATTGGCAGTCAGACAGACAAGTCAACACTGCTCGACAAGGATCTCACCAAGTTTGTCACTGTGGCTGACTCGGTGATTGGCACCGATAACGAGCTGGACACCACAGTGATGCTCAACCAACCACTTGAATCTACCAGTTTGAAGAATAATGATGATGAAGTAGAAACGGAACAAACAATTGGAGACAACTTGGCTAACGTTACTGATCACAATACAGTTGACATGAGTGACGAGGAAGATGATGTTCAAGTTGCGCAACAAGTTGTGGTTGAGTCACTTGACAATGGTGAGGTTGAAGTTAATGACTCCTCGAAGGCTCTTGAAGAACGCGATGAAATGGATGTTTTCGATGAGAACACATCAAAACCATGCGAAGAAATCGACCAAGTAATCCCTCCAACTGACTCGGCTTTGGACGGACCTGCCAATCTAGATGACTCGACTGTTACCTACTTAGTGGAATCCCACATTCCCGATGACAACGTGACTATGGAATCTATTATGAAGCAGACTGATGATATTCCAGTTGAAGATGTAATTGCAAATATCAATGATGATCAAGTCTTGGGTGATGAGCCCGCCCAACTGAACGATTCGACTGAAACTTACACATTGGAAGAGCCTTCTATAATGCCAAGTAAGTGCTTTTCTACTCCCGTTCTCCGCGAGAAGTGTTCAACTCCTATGATGTTGAAGAGTTTGCTCAAAACCAACAACAAATGTAGTCCAATTTTGTCTCAACGCAAGTCGGTCACCTTCAGTCGTACGGTGGAGGAAAAACGTACCGAATATGACAAACGCACCGGAACTCTTCTTTCGTCGAAGATATCGAAGAAACTGTTTGCACCAGCAGATAACATTGAAGAGGAGGAGGAATCGGCCAAAGATGACCAAGAGGATGATGATGAAAAGGAGATGGAGTCGAGTCCATCAAAGGGTAGCAAGTTGGTTGGTTCGAAACCCAACAAAGTGGTGCTTGGCTCTCCATCTCGATCAACTCTCAAAACCTACTCGACCACTCCTCCTCGCGCTTCCAACTCGATCAATGTGCTTGTACCGAGAAGAACTCCGCGGACACCAACTGAATCCACCTTTACTGCTACACCCAATGTTTCTAAAATTGATTCTGTACCGAAAACACCTACTGATGATACTAATGTTGCCGACTCTAAACAACTCAAAACACCATTAGCTGGTAATGAAACTAACGTAAATAGCTCTAAAAAGTTGACCCCGTCTGTGGATGTTACAAGTCACAAGAAACTGTCACAACCCAAAACTCCAGTTGCTGATTGTGTGTCGAACGTGACTGAAGAGAAGAAACTAACTCAGGCTAAGACTCCCAAAGCAAACTATAGCGCCAATGTGAGTGGCATTCGCAAAGTGATGCGTACACCAGTACAAACTCCAAAAGCAGACAATGTGTCGGCTATCGAGAAATTGACCAAACCCAAGACTCCATCCGCTAACTATGGTGCCAATGTAACCGGAGTGGGAAAGATGATGCGTACTCCCGCGCAAACTCCCAAGGCTGACTATGAATCTAACGTTAGTGGCTTGAAGAAATTGGTTCAACCCAAGACTCCTGCTGCCAACTATGGCGCCAATGTAACTGGCATTGGGAAGATGATGCGTACGCCTGCTCAAACTCCTAAGGCGGACTATGAATCTAATGTTGATGGCTTGAAGCAGTTAACTCAGCCAAAAACTCCATCGGCTAACTATGGCGCCAATGTGACTGGAATTGGGAAGATGATGCGAACACGCGCTCAAACTCCTAAAGCAGATTATGAATCCAATGTAGATGGTTTGAAGAAGCTAACTCAACCCAAGACTCCTGCTGCTAACTATGGTGCTAATGTGACCGGCATTGGAAAGATGATGCGAACACCTGTACAGACTCACAAGGCTGATTATGAATCTAATGTAGATGGTTTGAAGAAGCTAACTCAACCCAAGACTCCTGCTGCCAACTATGGTGCTAATGTGACAGGCATTGGGAAGATGATGCGAACACCTGCTCAAACTCCAAAGGCTGACTATGAATCTAATGTAGATTGCTTGAAGCAATTAACCCAGCCCAAAACTCCATTGGCTAACTATGGTGCTAATGTGACCGGCATTGGTAAGATGATGCGTTCACCTGCTCAAACTCCTAAGGCTGATTATGAATCAAACGTCGACTTTGGTCTCAAGAAGTTGATTGAGCCTTCAACACCTAGCGCTGATTACGAATCGAATGTCGAAGGTATAGAAGATTTGATGAAAACTCCTGCTAAAATCCCCGAAGCAGACCTTGAGAGCAATGGTGATGGCGTTAAAGAACTTGTTCATTCATCGACGCCTGTTGCCGATTACGAGTCAAATGTGTTTGGCATCAAAAGAATGCTTGCCACTCCAAGTAAGAGTCCCAAAGCGGATTATGACACCAATGTGGAGGGTGTGAAGAAGTTGGTCCAGCCAGGCACACCGGCTGCTGACTACGAAACCAACGTGTTTGGTCTCAAGAACCTGATGCGCAGTCCCACCAAAAGTCCCAAGGCAGATTATGACTCCAATGTAGAAGGTGTAAAGAAGTTGGTTCAGCCCTCGACTCCAGTTGCTAACTATGAGACGAATTTGTTTGGAATTAAGAAGATGCTTGCCACCCCGAGCAAGAGTCCAAAAGCTGATTATGTCACTAATGTGGAGGGTGTGAAGAAGTTGGTGCAGCCTGGCACACCGGTGGCTAACTACGAGGACAACGTGTTTGGTCTCAAGAATCTGATGCGCACTCCACACAACAGTCCCGCTGCGGACTATATCTCTAACGTGGCTGGAGTTAAGAAACTCACTCAGCCCACCACACCTAGCGCAGACTACGAGGAAAACTTGTTTGGAATAAAAAAGGTGTTCCGCACACCCACCATTGTGCCTATGCCTGACTACGAATCCAATCTAGATGGCATCGGCAAAATGATGCACACTCCAGAGAGGAGTCCAATCGCAGACTACGAGAGCAATGTGGCGGGTGTGAAACGATTGATCGATCCTAGCACACCTGATGCCGATTATGATTTGAACGTGTCAACTCTGGGCACTTTGTTTGATGCCATCGAGAACGAGAATGATGATGACTCGAATTATCTCACTCCGATCAAGCGTGTGCCCACTCACATGACCAGACGTGCTCGACGCATGCTTGAGACACCGGTCACCGAGAAGGTGGAAGAGAGTAAACCCGAGGCGAGCAAGCCAACTCGTGGTCGTGGCAGGAAAAAGGTCAAGGAAGAGAGTAGTGAAACAAAAGAGGAGGCTCCGAGCACAACTCGCAAGACTACTCGACGTCGCAAGGTGCCTCTCGATGAGTTGGCTGAGCTTTGTTTTGATGAAAAAGATGGTAAGTGATATATTGTTGAAGTGAAGATTCCAGATGTTAATTTGTATTGTTTAATTTACCACAGAACCCAAGAAAAAGGAAGCGATCGATGTAGTTAAAAATATGACTGAGAAAGAGAAGACTGGCAAGACGCGAACTACCAGTCGTACAACTCGGGTTAGTCGAAAGAAGAAGGCGGAAAGTGAGTTGGAATCCAAACTTGAAAACATGGACTTGAACAACTTGGACTCGGATGAGATGCTCGAAGTGATTAGCGAGGCAAAGTCGCTGAGATCAACTCGCAAACGAAAGGCAGAGGTGGTGGTGGCAGAGACTCCCGAAAGCAAGCCGAAGCGTGGTGCCACTTCGCGACGAAAGGCCGCCAAAAAGAGTACTGATGAGGCTACCGAGTTGGACACTACCAAGAGTGTGGCAGATGAGGAGGAGGAGGCTAGACCGGTGACCAAATCACGACGAAAGGCAACCAAGAAGACAACCGAGGCGACACTTGAGTTGGATTCTACCAAAAGTGTAGATGAGGAGGAAGAGAGCAACAGGCCGGTGGCACCGAAAGTTGCTGCCAGTAAGCGTATCACATTCAAACGAGCGTTCAAGGTGCAATTGCCACAGGTAGATGTGAGCATGAAGCTCACACGGAGGAACATTCACGAAGAGGAACAAGACTTCAACAACCTGGAACACGAGCTAGAGGAGGAGTCTTCTCGTATCACGACTCGATCTCGACGACGATAATTTATGTTAAATGATATTTTTTATTATTAACTTATTTTTAAGTATTTTTTTAAGCATCAACTTTTATTAAAGCACCGACATGTACAAAGTACTGAAATAATGTAATTTATATTTTTAAAAAATAATACAAGATTTTTTATGTGTAATAATATATAATAATGTAAAATATATTGAGAGAAGGGAAACATGTTACTCGCCTTGCACGGCAGCTTCTTGTCGATAGTCAAGCATGGCGCGCAGTTCGAGTAGTTCGCCACCAATACTGCTACTCCTGCCCGCGGTGGTTTGGTTCGCAACGCGGAACACGGCAAACACTGCTGGATCACTCCAGCCCGACTCGAGTGTGGTTGGTTTGAGTTCGTAGTGCTGAAACATCCTGCCCAGATAATCGACGTATATTTGGGGCAACTCTGGCTCGTAGAGTTCCACCTGCTCGGAGGGTTGGAAGAAGAAACGCGACTCGTCCACGGCGGTTTTGAGCGTTTGGCAGTTGAGCACCACCTTGTAGAGGACTTGGGCAAGGGCAGCGGCAATGGCACCCAGGTGTCCACTTCCTCCCGTGCCACCACTGGCCAACTGTACTCGGCCACTTTGGTCCAGTATCAACATTGGTGCCACTACCGGTTGCAGAACTGGCAAACTATTGGTGAGATCCAACACTATGCCTGTTTGATTAGAGATCACTTTACGCAGTCCGGTGAAGAGTGGACGCGATTCGGTGGTGGTGAGTGTGACCACGTCACCCGTTGGCTGATCGTACACGATAATCTGAACGTTGTGCCCACTTTCTACTTGAGCCACTGGAAGCGATGGCCCAAAGCCATAGTAACTTGGTTCGTGAAGGTAATTCTTTTGCTGAACCGAATTGATCATGTCCGATGCGATTTGATAGATTTTTGATTGGTCAAGCACTTTCTCTGCAGTTGTGCTGTTGTTATTCAACTGCAACAAAGATACACTGGCGTACTTAAGAGCCTCAATCACGTAGTGAAATTCGTAAGCACCCTCAAGAATCGATCGATTGTCATCGTTGCACTGCTCAAAGTTAGAATCGGGATGTGCCAGGAGACGCTCGATGAGAGTGAGTAATTGTGCCACTGCTACACCACCATCACTTCCAACCAGCACTGTCATCGATTGATTCATCAAACTCATGCGGCGAGGCTTGGTGACGCGAGCCTCTCTGGTTGCATTGAGCATTTCGCGAATTTCTTCCACCGATACTGTACTGTTAGGTTCTTGACTAAGCAGGATTTGATGAATGTCATGCACGAGATCTTCACTGGGCGTACTGCCACTTTCTGCAACTGTTTGCAATGTTTGCGCAAGAGCTGGATTACGGTAAAGATCATCTTTCTGGAGCCATTGTTCTGTGCTCGCATTACGATCTACCTTAATGAAAAGATCACGGATTGGTTTAAGCAAATTTTGCATACGCGATTGATGTGCCTTGAGTTGTGATGACAAATCTTCGCTCACCGGAGATCCTTCGTTGGCCAGCTTCACTGATGGTTGCACGACTTTACTCCAAGGCACCTTACCAAATCTGCGATGAACTGAACGGGCCATTTGTGGCAAAGAAGGGAGAGTAAGCCAATGACTATTGAGCTGAACTCGTTGCTCAGGTGCTTCGATGGAATAGGTAAGAGAGTTGGAATTGGAATGATAAAGCATAGAGAACCCGGTGGTGAGGGACACGAGGTGTGGTGATGCGAGTTGAGTGCAGAAGAGAACGGCTAGTGCCGCATCAATGGCCGAACCATTTTGGCCAAGCATTTGATGGCCAACGTCGGCGCATTGCGGCTGATCGCTGCCACTGACCACCACTGTATGTCTCACGTGTGGCACTTCCTCGAGATCGCTCTCGACAAACTTGGCGGCAAAATACTCATCTCGTTTTGCTTCAAGTCGCGGCAACCCAAGCACTAGTGTGACGGTGACAGCAGCCACAAAGAGAACCACTGAAATGGCGGCAATCACAAACTGTTTTCGGGTAAAATGAGTACGAGGGTAGTGGTCGGTGACCAACAAGGAGCGTTTGAGGCCCGAAGAGTGAAGAGTTCCATAGGTAGTGGACGGACCGAGTCCCGCTGAAGTGCTCGGCTCACTCGACATTGCCTGACGATGACGAACCTTCAATGGTGGTGAACTCTCACCAGACTCACTCTCGATCACTTCGGTTGCGTCCTCCGAAATGCGCTTCTCGAGCAGGCGTTTTGTTTCGCTCATGACTCGAGCTAGCACGCTAACAATCTTGATTGAACGAGTCAGTCAAGTTTGGAGACAAATCAGAAGCGTTGACGAGTGCACTTCACTGTACCAGCAGCATTACTAGCCAATCAATATGAACCCCACGCACCAGATCGGTGCACACACTCCACCATCTTATCACACAGCCAACAATAGATAGTTGATAGAAGAGTCAACTCAAGACGTTCTACAGTCGTCACTCAGTCACAAGTGGACCTTTTGTCTCGTCTCAGCTCCAAGTGGCACTGTTTGCAGCCATATCAGTGGTCAGAGGCTATAATAATTAAAGATATCGATCCAGAGAGTGTGTTGTTTGCTTTTAAAAAGGGAAACAGTAGTATCGCGCCAACCATGGTCACAACAAGAGCAAAGTCTACACAACAAAATAACAACCGAGATTGCACTTTGTTTCATCACTTTGTGTGGTTCGATGGAAACACACGACAAAAGTGCAAAGAACTAGACTCTAGACAAGATGGTCTTTGTTCGAACTCTCTTGCTAAAATGGCAAGTTCCAGTGGCAAGTCTAGCCAAGATTGCATAACTTGCACTTTAAGCCAATTCCAAATTGTTAGGTTAACTTGTGACTAAGTTCAACACATGCAATTACAAGTACATTTTATTTTTATTATCATTGTTTTAAGTTTAACTAATCAAATCACTTAGGCAAAGCTTTATCACTTTGGATAAAACAAAATTTAAGGGCAGTTCAAACCTGTGAAGAAACAATGCAAACAAATCCAATCGAGCATAATGTAGTTAATTATATGTGTTAACAGCAAGCCTGGTAGGCTCTGGTAGTTAACTCTTCTAAACCACAAATACCACTTGAATAGCAATGGAAATGAGGACTAATTGAATCACCGTAGCCACGAGTGGTCTCGCCGAGTTATCATCGACGTTATCATCATCATCGTCGTCGTCATCATCGTCATCGCCATCTTTATCTTCTTTGTCTTTCTCACCACTGTCACCATCTTCATCTGACTCCTCTGACTCAGCGTCAAACTTGGTAAGCATCTTCTTGAGTACCTCCTGGGAGCCGTTGTTGGGTCGAGCGGGAATGGAGAGCAACTCGCAGAACAACTGGTAGTGATCCACCTGGTTCATCTCCTCGATCACCTCGGCATCGTCAATGTCGGGCCCGAATGCGTACATGATGCCATTCATCTCCTCGACGTACTCGGCGTCGTATCCGTGGATGCCTCGGTACTTGATGTCATCGTCGTCGTCATCGTTCTCGTAGTCATCCGGAATCACCTTGTGCTTGATGTCCGGCTAGAGTTTTTATATTGACGTAATACATTAGCAATTAATAATTGGGAAATTTATTAAATTATTGCAACAATTTTATTTCTCTAACGTACAGTAGTAGTTTTATGACTGACATTTCACTTCTGAATCAAAAGTGTACTCAACAGAATAGTATCCTAATATTTTAATCAAATCAGAACATTGACTAGTGAAGTTTGTTTCTGTGTTTAGATAGAGCTCTCCGCTCAGAAATTAAAATCGAAAATCAGTAAACATTGCATAAGACCATTTATGCAGTTTTGTCCGTAGAAAAATGCAAGTTTAGAAGTTTGCAACAAATGTATGAGTTAAATTTAAACCCAAACAAACATATTGATCAAAAGAGTGTTATTTATAAGTTCAAGTTCAATATTTAAAATTAAACACATTCGGTTTGAAAATTTAGTCTTCTTTTGAACTTACTTGCCGTTCAGGTTTAAATATCACTCTTGATTATTGTGTGCTTATCTGAGATAACCTATCTTTCATACAATAGATTAACTATAAATAAAACATTATTCTAAATAAAAAATTCTAAATTATAATAATCTAAATTAGAAATGTGCAAAGAAAAATATTTGTTTGAAGTAGTCGGTTCAAGTTGTCACTTACCGTGTCGATGAAATAGCCCCGATCAGTAGTCAAGTAGATTGGCAGTAGATTTCGATGACCGCGCAGATGAAACCTTTCGGGCACCTCCGATTTGAAGTAGACGTTCAGTCCTCGCACGTTGGCTTGACGTAGTCGGTTGTAGATCTACACCAAGCCAAACATTAGGTGAGTTAAGTGAGTACAATTTGTGAACAAGTAAATACCTCAGTGTACTTGTTACGTTCGGGTAGCACTTGAACTGAGGTGCCACCACCGAGCACCAACTCGACATCGTTCATGTCGATCAACTCACTCAATTCGATATCCTTGATTTGCTTGGAAGAGATCATACCATGATCGGATACAATGTACACGTTGACTTCATCATGCAGATCATTCTTGATGAGCATGTCTTGCAAATCGTAGAGAATCTCATCCACGTCGCGCACTGCTTGTTTGGTCACCTTTGACTGTGGTCCATACTTGTGACCTATTGTATAATTTTATAATTATATTTCAAGTCAAGTGCAAAGCCATTTATCAAAAATAATTTGAAACAGATTCAGTGTTGCCTCAAGTTTTACTCTTTGAATTTACATAGAAAAGTGAAGTAAAGTGAGAAGTAAACAGTGTTCAATTTTTCATTATGAAAGCTAAACTGCTTTCAATGGTTTGGTGAAAAGTGAAGCAAGTAAAACTTGAAACAACGCTGTAATTGTTTCACAACAATTTCATGCTTATGACTATTGGTGTAGTGTACACTGTTAAAAATACTGTCTGGTTATAACCTGACATTGAGCACGTTTCTGGT
>DVQH01001902.1:0-11243 GCA_018231625.1 Papilio phestus | reverse complement strand
ATAAGTATAACACCTGGAATCCTTTTCATCCCAGAAATTGTTGGGTTCCCAAGGATATGTGTTTTTTTTTCTTATTTACATGTTAACGCGATAACCCCGCAGCGGCTATAAATACTTTACTGAAATTTAGTACAGTTATAGAACATAGTCTGTAATAAAATGTGCGATACTTTTCATCGGCGGAAAATGTCGGGTTCCGGATGGATGCGTAGTTTTTTGTTATTTACGTGTTAACTAGATGAATCCGCAACGGCTTGACTTATCTAATTGAGATTTTGAATAGTAATAAAATATAGTCTGGAGTAACACATGGACCATGTGGTTGCTAGTGGTTGCAGAAAAAAAAGTTTATATGTCACTGCAAGAGAATGCAGATGGTGTCAGGCGTTTGCAGTTAGATTCTGGTGGAGTTGCAAATGGTAGTAGGTGCTTAAAGGTAGTAACAGGTGGTTCACCTCAGGTTCAGGAAGTTGTAGGTTATGTGCAGGTGGTCATAAATGATTGCAAAGAGATCCTGTATGTTTATAGTGGTTATTGGTAGTTGTACCCGATTTGTTAGTGAATGCAAGTAGGAGGACGTTAATACGGGTGACTGAGGCTAAGACCTGGTGGAAGCAGGGGTTTTGGGTGACCCAGTTCAATTAAGGTGGTTTCTGGTAATTGTATCTGATTTGCAGATGAATGCAGCGAAGCAGGTATAAACAGAATATTTCCCCTTCCTATGCGTCTTCTGCACCGTCTAATCCACGTGGTTTTTAAAGCGGGCTCTACCGCTGTGAAGCAGGCGGTTATCTTTTTATTAGAGTTTTGCCAATTTAATTATGTACTTTATCTCTCTTTTTTTCATTTAATGTTGCGCTGACGAAGTCGCGTGGATCAGCTATTACACATAGAGCACGAACCACGCCGAATTAAAATCTATACATATAATGAAATTGGCGTGTCTGTTTGTATTATCAAAAGAAAAATTCCAGATTTCGGGAAGATGATGAATTTGCGTTGCTGATAACGAAAATCGCATTTTTTTTTGTCTGTCTGTCTGTCCGCAAGCCGCGTTTGTTTCAGGAAATCTTCGAAATGGCTAGGCCGATTTCGACCGGACTTTCACTGAAGGGTAGCTGACGTATACGGGTATATTGTACGCTACTTTTTTTATCTTAAAATTGCGTGGAAGAAATTGCGGGCAACAGCTAGTTTAAAATTAAAATATGTTTAATTTTGATCGAAGTTAAAGCATAAGAGAGTTTGCAATACCTTTTATGATAATGAAATAAATTAAATTAAATTTGGTTAAAAAAATACTATGGAGGAATTATTAGACAATAGTAATATAAATACTTTGACCTTTCTGAATACTGCAGCTCTCGTTGCTCTCAGACCTGAAGTTCTAATGTGTGCATTTCTTATCGGGAGGGACACTCGACAGCGAGAGGTACCGTTGACAAAAAAGCATGGAATATTTTACATTAATATATCTTAATGTAATTTCTGAAACAACAAAGGAAAAGACTTATTCAAAGTCCCCTTCATGTAGTTTGTACTGTCTAGAAAAATTGTCTTCTAACACCGAGAACAACAAATGTTTTGCATGATAAAAATATAGGATTGCGATTAGAGGTTAGAGTAGTATAAAAGATAGTATTTTGATTGAATGTGCAGCCATGCAAAGAAAGAGGAAGACTGAATGTATGACTGACGGCTGATAGATATTTGTAGAAGAGTAACTAGTACACATAGTTTACCGATCCTTCATAGGGAAAAAGCAGGTTAATAATTTGTGAAAATTATCCGAAAGCATTACACAAAAGTAGGTAACGACTACATTAAAAACAAGCTGTTCCCGTGCGACTTCATCCGCATAAAATTATAAAAACTTTATTTTATTGTTTACATGTGTCAAATTATCAATTGCCATTGTCAAAATGACATAACATGCTGACAAATCATGGCAACCTTGATTCCTTGATGTTGGCAGCAACTTATGGTATCTCTCCCACATTAGGCTTTTTAACCAAAATATTTACCCCCTAAGTTTAATGACGTGATAAATACTTAGCCTAAAGCGTGACGTAAGTATAGAACTTTTTACTAAAATAAGAATTATTCAAAAATATGCTGTAATTGTTGACATCTTAGGCAAGAAAGAAGTGTGTGTTTACGCGTTATTATAATAGTATAGATAGTTTAAGATTTTTTTTTTGTAATCAGTACTTTCGGAAAATTCATATTATCGGTACATTGAGCACATTTGAAATATTCATACGAGAACAAGAAAGCATTAATGCTGAAGGTTTTATAAGAAGACGTCTGTCCCCACTGGGACTGTAGACTTTTATGAAGAGACACGAAGTGAAAGAGTAAATACGATTTAGGTAGACGATATATTGTACAGTTTAGTATGAAAAATCTACATTAAGCTATTCTCTAACATTCATTTAATAATTGAGTAAGTACAATTTGTCCTAAAGTCTTTTAAGAACATGGATATAATAAAGATGTGTAGTAAATAACGATACATAGATATGTATAAATTGATAGGCGATTGTTTGGAAAAAATAGCTTTTACTATACGATTCTACGAACCGCAAATAAAAATACCAAAATGGTGAATGGTGTACAGATTGTGCCGTTCCATTTACAGAAGTCAGTGTACAAATATTTTCGAACAATTGACATCTAAAAGACACATTTTGAGATAAAAGTCGTGGTTTTAATTACTTTTACTTGCGATATATTTCATTAAAATTCAGAGAATTCTATCTGAAGAAATGTAAACTTTTCCGAGAAAATATAATCGCTCGCGTACATAACTCTCGAGCAGTCTGTAATTTATTTACACAGTGTTCTGCCTACCTCCCTTTCAAATGAAAGCATTCGTTATAAATAAATTAACGAAATAAGCTTAGTCATTCGTTCGTATTCATTAATTAAGATCACATGCGGAGGCTTAACGCAATCTCGGAACAATTGGCTTCTCACTTGAGAGTAGGGTGACCATTCCTTCTCAAAATAAAGGACATTCTTCTTAATGTTTTTTTATCTGCGTGTACCTTAGCACAAAGAAAATGTCTTCATTAACGCTACCTTGAGTATTAAGTACAATTCTAATTTATCGTCACATTGCCACTTAAATTCAGGAATACTTTAACGTTTTTCCTAAGTTTTCATATTTGTTATTCTAGTATAAGACAAAGAATAATTGTTTCTATTTTCTTATGCAAATGTTTTACTACTTGAAGGTTGCCTTTGAATGTAAAGGAACAGAAAAAAATCACAGACCTTCCTCTTTTGGGTATTGTAAATCTTTATTTAGAATAATATCCTGCTTGATTAAGCAACATGGTGTCACTAATTTTAAAACAGCACAAGACGTGTATTACTCTTACTCAAACTTTTGTATAGAATTGTGAAAAGAAAGGAGACGGGAGACGTAGGGGGAGGGGAGATAACCGCGCTCGCCTTTGTCTCTGCCACTGTATCTAGAATATTTAAGATAAACGAAGCTTCTGTACTTAAAAACGTTTGGTTTCTTATATAATTATAATGTTATTCAAAGGTTTCCATCGTAAGAGGTAAATTCTATTTAAGGCCACTGTTCGGAGTCACCGTTTAGTAATCTTTTAAGAAATATGTATTATTTGTTAATATAGTTAGTTTAATTCTGTACTTATCGAAAAGCAAAGAATGATTTTTGTTATTATGTTTTGGTAATCATTGATTTGGAATGTTTTTTCTCGTATTTGAATCATAAAGTCGTTAACATAAGATCTAATTTCAATTAAATTCAATTTCAAAAAATTTCACGGAGGAAAACAGATTGTCAAAAGGAAAACAAAGCCTTTTAGTGTTTCGCGCGTGAACAATTGCCAAAAATGTTATAAAAATAGATAAATAAAGATTTGTTCTTTAGAGCAATAATACGCACGATCTCTTAACAATGCTTAATCATGGCTTCGCAAATTCAGCGATACATTCATTAAGCAGCCTTTTGTTCTGCAAATATATTTGGGGGTAGGCAAAAATTATAACATACAGTGGTATTGTGAGCGGCTGAGGGAGACGGCGCGGAATAAGTGGCGTTGGCAGGGCCGCGACCCGTGTGAGATTTTAGTTATTTAATATAAACTAGTTATCTACCGCGACTTCATTCTGGAGGAATAAAGTAATAGAGTAGCTTAGCCTTATCAGACTGTTATCTACGTCTATTCCAAATTCTATCTAATCGTCCAACTCTTCTGGTTGACAAGTTCCAATAAACACATACTGCTTATGACTACCTATCCCTTTCGTCATCTGTTTTTTAATTTAGTCATGTTTAAATTTATAAAACTAGATGTCGCTAGTAGTAATTTAGATCACAGTAACGTTTCCGATTCCCACGAAAATTAAATTACTTTTAAAATATAGACAAGAAAACTGTTCAACGGAGTTTTTTTTTATTTTCTTTAAAGCTTCGTTAAGACGACGTAAAAAAATAATTTAAAATATCCATTAAATTGAGAAAATTTTGTCGACAACCCTAACATACGTAGCGCGAGATTTAAAGTAGCGACGCCTACCTCACGCTAATGCTAAGAAAACACCGAGTCTACAGGGTGATCTAAATTTATTCCGTGAAACGAATAAACAAAATTTTCAGCTTTGTTTTCCCTTCTACGTTTTGCTTACGGAATTGTAAATAAAGATATACTTGTAAGATATCTGTATTTTAAACATCACGATGTATTGTATATTAGGCATGTTCAAGTTTTATTTTATGAATGTGGATATAAATGAATTTAATACCAACATTACCATAAACATACGAGTTACAGTTACATGCTACACATATAACGGTTCTATAATACGATGGTACAAATATCGAAATGTTTTTTTTCTTGTTCGTATAAATGACAGTAAAAAAAATACAATTTACAAATATCATCACTTTAATTATTAACAACAAAATCTTTAAACGTGAATGAAAAAAATGTTAGTTATACGTTTTCCAAAAATGATTTCAACACTTGGGATATAAATTTAAAGATAAGAAAACAGAAAAAAAATTATTGGTATTAGCTACTCAATATTAATTTATAACATTAGTAAAAATGGGCAATAATTGGCTAATGTTAAATTAAAATATAATTAATTGTTGCTATTCCACAACAGATGGCGCTGTATGTAACAAAACTTGAAATAACTAAAGGAGTAATGTGATGCCGTGAGGAATATTTTTACTGTATTAAATTGAATAGTTTTGTAGAATTTCTACACGTACACATTTTGCACAAACATTTTACTATTTTTTTATGAAGTATGCTGTGATATATTTAGTATTTACAACATTAATTCGAGCTCCCAAGTAAATTAGAAAATGAAATGGACAAACGACTCAGAACTACTCGCCAGGTGTCCCATGAATTTTAACAATCCAATTTAAATTTTATTAGCTCTCTTTACTTAATTTGTGGCTTACGAATATTTTTTTAAACACAATACTGGCCAGTACATTTGGATTAAAGCCTTTAAATCCCTACCTCTATTGTTCGACAATAAAAAAGTAAAATGGCCGATTACATCGTGTTTATCGCACCACGGATATATTATTGGCGGTTAATAAGACGTCAACACGTCAAAATATCATTATCTCGGTATTGTTCTACTGTGAGATTATCTGTACATGAAGATACTTGTTGATGACGTGTCTGTGCTAGATAACAACACTAGTGTTGTGCGTTAGGATAGGAAATTGTCATTGGTAACATCGATAAAAACAAAAGCTAGTTACAATAGTTGTTACTAGCCGATAAATAGGTAAAATTGTCTTTTAGTTTAACATCGATTTTACGTTTTTCGATTCTTTACACGACAGGTAGGCATCTTAAAAATTCTGAGTTGAATGCGTTCGCACGCACGAACGTGCGAACGCATTCAGCATCAAGGTCATTTCAAGGGAAATTGAAGCTGTGATAAATTTGTAAGGTCTGTCAATTACAAAAAACACAAAAGTAATAAGGATGTAAGATGTAATTTCGAATCGAATGAATGTCGAATGTACGAATGTCCCAACACTACTATGGTGTCTGTTAATTGGTACGGTTACTTTGCGTTTTGGCTTAGCGCCTCCGCACCATCGATAATGTACTGCTAGATATCTTCTAACCAGCCTGTCATTGTTGAAATTTGATTTGATAACAATACACATAAGATATTTCAAATGAAAATGTAACTCTTTTTACAAAACACGAGCTAGCCGTGGACTTGTTGAAACCGTAGCCCATAGTACTAAAACACTGTTTTATGCTTGATCACACCAAGAGCGCAAAATCTTGACTAAATTATCGCACAACTATTTAGGCTCGCTTTAATTCCTATGAGCTTACAAGGATGTGCGCACACTACTTGATTTTTTTCTGTGTAACTAAATAATTGGCTGCGAAACTATCGGCAATCGTACAACAGTTGTGCGACAGTTTAGTCAAAGATGTTTATGACTAAGGCATTAACTGACTAGAACACTATTTGAACATACTCAGGCGAAGTTACATTTAGATCTGAGTATTTTCATCCAAAGTCAATTCAATGTTCAACTAAATTATGTCGTAGTTTTAGGACGTCATCATCATCCTCCTTATCCTACTCCCGTAGGGTCGACAGCACGTTTTTGTCCTCCAAATAACTCTATCATACGTCATCTCAGTCATCACTCCCTTTTTGATCAAGTCACCTTTCACGCAATCCATCCATCTCTTTCTTAGGACACATTGCTCAAATTTTCTAAATATTGGACGATAAGGGTGAAATGTAAAATTTTTCCTGCTTCTTTGTTGATTAGAATAAGTAGAAAACAACCTGACCATGTCTCAAGACGCGTTGACGTTGAAAAAATCGATCTAAATCGAACAATGGACAGGATATGAACGTTTCGTTTGAATGCGCATATGGTTTGGATGATTCCTTGTGAAATGTCTTAACGATCTTTCTTGTTTATTATAATATGGTTGAATTTCGATCAGGAATTGATTTTGTGACCGCAAAAGGTTTGGGTTGAGGTCGCGTGCGTGCAAATCGATTATCGAGAGGATAAGTGGATTGAACGGGATTGCTTACTACAGATATTTCCGAAGATAAATTTCTATTTGTTTTTTTTTTGAAAGATAATCAATTTTGATGTAAAATTACGTGACTAGTCCCAATGTTTCTTTGATTTCATCGGTAAATGAGTGACTTTTTTTTTAGTTAAACTTTATAGACGTTTAAAATTTTACACATTTTAACATTTATAATATTCTTATGTAAACTGTTATCAAAATATAGAATTAGTGCAAGAAATGTAGGTAACGACAACTATTTGTTTTTGTATAGAAGACGTTGTTACAGTGATTTTGAAATTCAACGCAAGTGGGATAAAGAAAACGTGCTTTATACTGAAACTATTATTGAGGAAAATGTGTAGTAATCCTAAAACATCGTGTAAATAGATTAAAATCCATAAGCATAATAACAATAAATTACAAACTTTGAACTATCAAACACCTCGCTTCAATTTCATATCTCAAGACGTATCTTCAACTCACGCTCTCGCTTTGCTCAAGCTTTTTCGAATTTCGATTGTTCCCACGGCGTCTGCACATCACTTCTTTACCTTTCCTGACTACTTGAGTCATTTTCACCGAACTGATAATATAAATTGAACTCTATTGTTCGAACAATTGGAGTCAAATTTCAAACTCAAAGAATACATTTTAAAGAACTGTTTGACGAAATCATCGTCAAGTCAGCGACGTTTTGCTCGAACTTGTCAATCAAATTTTGACTCTAAAAATTACTAGTATAGTCTATTTTTAATTATTCTAAGAATGGTACTAAGGATAGCCAATGTACTAGTGCATTTGTAATAATCGTGAATCAGTTGGTTTCGAGTATGTAATTATGTTTTTGAATGATTTAGATAATCGGTTAGGTTAGGTTAAATTCGAAATTGAAATAAGTTGTGTTTTAATTTGTGAAATAGAATAAAATGGATATTTTTGTATCCTTTTGTGTACAAAAGTAGGTAATGTAGAGGTTCTAGATTTATTTTTTTTTGCCATAACTAGGGTTACCTTCGATCTGATATAAAATTACTTATATCTCAAATGTTACATCTATCGAATAACGTTTTTAAGACTCTCTTCAAAAAACTTTGCGTAAGTCAGTAGTTGATTTGCATTCTGTGGCCATCACGGCACGACTGATCTTTGACCTCCCTAATTGGAATCTTCGTCTACTAGTTTTTTTTTAGAACACATTTGAAATTTAATTTTGAATTTGGAATGTTAACTTTTTAATATTGAACGAACGTTGTAAACCTAGTTAGTGTCCAGTTATTTTGTCCACATATCATTTTTAGATAGCCCAATTAAATTAATGTAAGATCTGTGAGCTAGATAAATGTATGATTGGTCCATTTTGCGTGTATGATTTTTACATGTGTGTGTGTGTTGTAATTATTGTCATTGGGTGGGCGTGGTTGTATGAAAAGGTTCATAGATTGGTTCATATCGCATACGGTCGACTTGTAAAGTCGTGTGTTGTAGTTAATGCTCTTAAGAATGGTTAATTTGTTTTCAGTCATTTTGAAATTTGACTAGATAACAAATGTTAATGATTATATATGTACAAAAGGAACTTTTTAACATATCTAATTCGCAACACGGTTTCTTTATTATTTGGTGATATAATTACCTTTTAAAGCAAACGAAAAGCTGAACTTTCTCCACATGCACAATAAACTCTCTAGTCAATTATCGAAATGCCTTAACGATTCCTTTGTCAGTAACAGATACATATTCTGATTTACAACCGCACAGCCCCCACACGATGGAGTCTGACCGATTTAGATAAAACGGCATATCGACAACCTTATATTACCTTCACAAAAACAACATAACGACGAAATTGATTCTTATTGCGTTGCAATAAGAGTTATGATTGTACGGCATAGAGTTCAATTTAACTTTGGATAGCTGTATGCAAAACGTTCGCAGGAAAATATCTATAGTACAAATAGTACGCTGAGTCGTATTGATTTATATTAAGAGACACTATCTGGGACAACAACATGAGAAACATATTACTTCGACTTATACGGTCATCAGCAAGGTTTTCTCTATTATTAAGTATGCAAAAATCACCTGTATTTAAATGTAACATGGGTTAGATTTCTGTAAAACTTATTAGATAGAACTTATAAAATTATATAGAACAGGTGCATCAATTTGTTGACCCGTTCTAAATCACAATGTCGTCAATTGCA
Source organism: Papilio phestus (assembly GCA_018231625.1). NCBI lineage: Eukaryota > Metazoa > Arthropoda > Insecta > Lepidoptera > Papilionidae > Papilio > Papilio phestus. The sequence goes on along the minus strand of DVQH01001902.1, from coordinate 1,963 downwards.
TACGTTTGGCGTTATCTATGAAGTTCTTGCCAAAATAGTTTTTATCATCCTAAATATAAGATTGATATTACCTTGTAAGTGGCTTAACAGATCTATGGGTGATAATAAAGTTGTAAAAATGTACTCCATTGTAATAAAGTGCTAAGCAAACACACTATTGTAGAAACACATATATTATTTTACATAATTACATGTGATGTTGTAATGTAATGGCTACTTAATATGTTTAAGATTGATATGTGTAAAAGAGTAAAAACATGAAATCAACAAATAATTCAAATTCAGTAAACAACATAATAACTTCTCAACAAGGGAATAGTTTCTCTTCAGATATCTACACGAAATGCAATGCCAACTCTCCAACATTAACTCCCCTAACAAACTCGATAATCTTGAATCGATACATCGGGCGTCTAGCGAATTACGGAATCGAATAGAATATATTAATACGTGAGAATGGATCGAGTTAGTTTGGAGATGTCTGCCGCTCCAAACCAGTGCAACAATGCGACTCTAGCTTGTTCCGATTTGCTTATAGATGCCGTATGATTAGTATGGATACGTCGCAATTTAATTTAAAATTTACAATCCAGTGTCTCTTAAATTGAAACACCTCATTTCAGGAAAAACTGTCTCATTGTCAAGCGGTAAGGCTCATTAGTTCTTAAACGTTTACTTAATCATGTTATATATTTCTCCTATCATCAAAAATAGAGTTAATTTTATATTTTAACAGGCGACAAACGTTTTTGATAAGCGTAATTACATTTAAATAGGAGTGAAACATATGAACCACCAGTGTTTGTAGTTTACGCGCATTTATATTATATTGGACCATCTGGCAAGTTCGAAAATTCGAAGTTATATCCAAAACATTACTGGAATGTCCATGTTACATCATTGTTAACGGAGACGCGCGGACAGCAGACATCAAAGTCCGTTCAGGCCGGCTTATCGCAGCGCGCTTCCTCCAACCGCGCCAAGTATGCGTCTCCTACCCTGCGTCTCCTACCCTGCAGTGATACATTGTCTCTGATCAGAGCCTCGCATTCATAGATCGTGTAATATGTGCTACCTGATAGCTGATCGGAGATTTTTATCAACAGCTGCAAGTCTGAGGATTGTTATCAAGGTAGAGATGGATAGGAATTTGCACTGAGAACCGCTTCGTGGAAATTGGAATAATATATCTTCACTTGTTTAATGAAGATATTACGAGAGCCCTGTTTTTTATGACGTAACAGTTCAATGACCTTTAGCTACGATTAAATTCGGCGTGAAATTTAAACTTTAAAAAAGAACATTCGATTTCGTTACTCGCTTTTGCTAACTAATGTAGCAATGAATAAACGTAAAAGATGAAATCGTGGCAACAATGCAGTCCGGGACGTTTATATTCGTCATCATAATATTCTTTAGAACCCTCACTTAATCCAGATCCCGATCCAATTCTCGTCCGCGGCGCGCACTCGCTCAGCCGTTCGTGACTCTCGCCGACATTTTATTACCATAATTTAAAACAAATATCTGATTGTGTGTACCGGGCTTAATGCCCGAGTGTTAAACCTCGGATGTAAGGATGTATCTCAAAGTCGTTTAGGCCAGCGCCACACGTGCATTTTAATTGCAGGTTAACCTTCTGTTTGTGAAAAAATCTTGCTTATGAATTCATTTGTTCTATTTAAGTTACCACTTTGGTTAACGGTTATTAATGTGTTAACAATATTTATTTAGATTAAAAAGACGTTATTTAAATTGTGATGCGTTAACTAGTCGTCATTCTTTTAAAGTTATTGAGAACTTTTCTTTAAATTGCTTGATTAAAATAGCATTTAAACAAGCAATAAGAAATAAGAAAATCTTTATTACACACTAAGGATAACTACATATCAGTGTTGCCTTGGCGTTTTAACTTGGATTCCTGTTTTTAATAATACCAAGGACTTCCTTTACAAAATTATAC